>DWLS01001177.1:0-23276 GCA_018246255.1 Pachliopta kotzebuea | reverse complement strand
AGTCAATATTTTTAGTGAGAAGGATGTGTTGAGATCCACTATCGTGGACCCCCATTTTCATTTCATTGACCCCAAATTTTTTTTCGCTGACGTAGACCACTTGCAGGTTGTCATAGACGCCTAGGGGTCGATA
This sequence comes from Pachliopta kotzebuea, assembly GCA_018246255.1. Classification (NCBI taxonomy): domain Eukaryota; kingdom Metazoa; phylum Arthropoda; class Insecta; order Lepidoptera; family Papilionidae; genus Pachliopta; species Pachliopta kotzebuea. The sequence goes on along the minus strand of DWLS01001177.1, from coordinate 23,143 downwards.
TAGACCAGTTTGGGAATCACTGCTTTAAGCCATGTATCAAATCGCGTGGCTATAATAAAAGAAAAACCCATTAGGATTTGTGTGGGAGCTCTTACACCACCAGTAATATAGTATAATTTTTTTAAATATGACATTAGCCGGATGGTGATGTGGTGGCCACAGTGGACATGTGCGGTGTAAGCTGGAATACCTGAACACATTTGTGTCCACCGCACCGCACTGCTGAGGATTCTAAGACTGTAGTGCTATAAATAATCACAAACGGCGCTGCGGGCCACTTGCGGGCTATTCTCGCATTGCGGTGAGGGATTACCTTACTGCACTTAATAATCACTCAGCAGTAAACCAATCAGACGACACACAATTTTTTTTAATAATTTTTATTCATACAAGAACCTTTCACAATCACAACAGATTTGTATCAAGCAGTAAAAATGAGTTTATTACTTAACAACGCCATCTATGAATAATTTTAAGAAACTGATTTTATTAACTTACATTAATAAATATTACTAATATGTCTGTTATATTAAACAGATTTATTTTTTTTTAATTTATCATCTTACTGTATCTGTCTCTCTCTTTCTGTTTGTTCTTAGACAACTTCATATCGATCAGATATATTTCAATGAGACTTACATAGACAGAGAGCTATAAAAAGAAATATTAGGGTTCCGTGTTAATTGAAATAGACTTGTCTGTTATTCGGTCTAATTTTACTATCAAATGTTTGAATTATTTTTTTTATTCGAGGATAAGATGTTCATCTGATGTTAAGTGATACGCTGGCTCATAACAACACGCTGGTTAAGATGGTATACACAACAACATATTGTGCTTGTCGTATTAAGACAAAGCGTTGAATTTCGTTACCCCAGTAATTTGACTAGTATACTGGAACATAGTAACATTTGCGCATTACTGTTTAGCGGTAAAAATACCTGTTGTGGTACCTACCTAGATGATCCGGCAGTAAATTTTCGTTGACATCAATATTTTCAAGTTAAATATACATTTTCAGAAATACATACTCTTTTCAAGTAATAAGTAATACTATCTAAACTTTATACTTGTTTCTACATTAAGTTAAGCATCACACACGAGAAGACTCGTGAATTCTCGCTCAAAAAAATCCTACTATAATAATTATTTTGAAAATATTAACGTCTTATACAGGAAGACTCACGTCGAGAAGTTCTTCGGTATAATGATAGGGAAATATCTTCCAAGAATAGTACGACTGTGACCTGGAGGTGGAAGAATTAGGAAAAGACTAGGATTTCTTCAAAGATATTTGTCTTTGTGACCAAATACTTAAGACAATGTTGTAATTATTCTTTTGCTGATAGACCACAGTGTGAGAAATATGAATTTCATTACAAAAAATATATACTCTGGAGGACCAATATATGAAAATTTGTATATTAAAAAACATGCATTAATCTTGTAAATTATTTATTCGTCTAAATATAAGTTCTGCAGGTCATAATGTAGCTAACGAGATTACGGATTACGTAAACAGATTACTGCTAACTTGCGACGGCCTGCTGACAGTTTAAATTGTTACTGAAAGATAATAAAGCACCTTTACACCGCGTGATAATAATATGCAAATATTACTGCATTAGCAATTGAGCAGAAGTTGATGCAGTGTAAATATCATAGCACCTAATTTTTGTGGGTAATACTTGGATTTAAAGTTATTAAATAAATAAAAGTCTTTATTAATCAGAAAAAAGATTCCTTTACAATATATACAACTGTAAATACTAAAAATACTAAATGTGTATAGCCGAAGATCAGGCTAAGAGGCGTTCCTTGGGAGGGGCCTATGCCCAGCAGTGAATAACCGCGGGCTGATGATGATGATGATGATATGAAGTCTGTTACTTTTAAACTGGGTTCTTACTTGTGTTACAGAAGTCAGTATCCTCTCACAAAATAAGGCACATTTTTTTTTTCTGGTAACTAGATGTATAATATGTTTTACTTTGAATGGCAAAATTTTAAAAGTTTAAACAAATTTGTATAGTATGAGCGTCGATGTAAGCGTGTAAGTGTATGAATAATTGTGTGTATGTGTGTTCATATATTAAAAGATCGTTTAGTGTGTTGGGTGTGATGAAATTTAAATTAAGATGAAATCAATAACTTTTGCAGTTTCTTCTTAACTAAATGCTAGGAGACAACTTTTTCTTTAGTTATTGTTTTATGTGAGTATATTATTGTTATGTAAAGAAAGTGCGGTGCAAAAGGTAACACGAGTAGTTTGTCGGTGTACCGCAGGCAGGCGCTGCTGACGGCGCGCTCCGATACGAGGGAGGACGACGACGAGAGGCCACTGGACGTCGGCGGGCCCTCCAGCCCCCCGCCGCCGCCGCCCTCCGCGCACCACACCTCCAGCTGTGAGTACACAACCATACGGACCATTGAGTATAGCTTACCCCCATCCTATTTAAATTATACAATCTATTATAACTTCGTTAACTACAATTGAAATGAAATTAAAAAAAAATGTAAAAGTCATTTAAAAATCCTTTTCATCCGCAGCATGGTTCAGCTCCGGAGGTGGCGGCGATTCCGGCGCGGAGGAAGCGGGCTCCGACTCTTCTTGTTCGGGCGGCGCGCGCGCCTCCTCTCCCCCCCCGGGTCCTTCCCGACCCTCGCCCGCGCCGGACGTCTCACTCGGCCCCCCGGTGCAGCCGCCGTTACTTCCTTACCTCTACCCCCCTTCGCTTTACCCTCCCCCGTTCTTCCCGCCGCATCAGATGCCGCCGGGACTACTCTTCAACCTGCACCCGCTGCTGCAACAGTACTCGCTGCCGCCGCCGCCCGCGCCCCCCGCACCGGCCCCGGCGCCATCCCTCAGCAAAACACACAGGTTCGCTCCGTACGCGCTGCCCGGACTGGGCTCCGCGTTCGAGCAGGTGGCGCCGCGGGCGAGGAGCCTGAGCTCGTCCCCCGCGCGGCCGAGGGCCGGCTCTCCGCCCGCGCGGGCCGCCTCCGCGGACCCCCCTCCTGACCCCCCGACGTCGACGACAACATCGACGGCCGCCACCCCGCCGGCCTCGGACCTCAAGAGCATCGAGCGGATGGTGAACGGCCTGGACGTCGAGACCCAGGACTGACTCGCGAGCTAGCCTGTACATAGTATTTATACTCCCTCTCCTCGATCCCCATCCTCCACTGCTCCGTACCAGAACACCGGAGCGCTGGCGTCGTTTTGTATCGTTCCTATTTTGTTTTCTTTTCCGTCGAGTTCTATTCGGGTCGAATATATTTTGATTGTAAATAGTTAAGCTTTATCCTAGGCAACTGCGGAGGTGTCCGCGCCGGAGCTGGTCGCAGCACTCCCCGGGTGCACCCACTAACGAAACGTGATTCTATATCAGCCATTATTCATTTCTATGATATAAATGTCTTTTATTTAATTAATATAAAATCATTCAACTTTACAATTATTTAATAATATTATCGTTACGTTTTCATTATGTATGGATGATATAGAAACACTTGAAAATCTGTCCGCTGTAACACGGTCATCAGGCAAAACGTCTCAAGTGAATGCTGCACTAGATTTTAATAACTTGTGACGTTATGCCTCATGAGAGGACACTGCAGCGGGCAGACCTTCAATGATCGTACACGTAGAATGAATAACACAATAGTAATCACTTTAGGTTCTCCACAATAGCAATAGGAATTAGAATCCGACGGGATTGGATTGGTGTATGTGACGTCATTATGAATTATTTATTCCCAAATTGATTTATGACCTCATTTCTTCTGAAGTAAAAAAATCGTGTAATCAAAATTTTAAGTTTAACAAGATAATTTTAAATTTAAGCAAGTTTGAAGCCGTCACAGCGAACCAGTCCCGCCGGAAGGAGTCGATTCGTTTCCCACTTTCATAGAATAAATATTAAATAATAATCGCTTTCTTTGTAAATACAATTTGTAAGGTATATTACGTGTTTACTAATAGACATATTTTGAAAATATGTTTTGTCAATTGTGCTGTGAGGTATCGGTGCGTTTGATTTGTGCATTCGTTCATTATTCAAACATTTCTCTAGAATCACAAAAGAAAACTTCAAAATTCATATATAAAATTTTTAATATAAAAAAAAGTACCGGTTACATTCATACACACGAATGCAACGACTAAACGCATCGGAGAGTAACAAAAAATTAACGATTGATAAAAAAATCTAACTTTAAGTTAAAAGTTTGTAATATATAGTTGATAAATATGTAGTTAAAATACAAGATATATAATTATAAATGAATATAATTTTCCATGGAATTCATTAAATTTAAGCACATTAAATGTTTAACTCGAAATAGATTTACGTAAAAAATGCAGTTCTACAATTATTTTTCTTCAAAAAAGCGAACTTTTTGGTGGAAATTGTGAAATTTTCGTTTTTGGACCTTTACCACGTGGAAAATCGAAACTTGCTCCCCAAATTCGGACAAGAGACTGTAAATTTGAACACATGTAATTGAGAACTATTCATTAAAATATATAGATAAATCTATTGATGAAATCATAATTGTTTTATTTAACTATATACAGCGTGTTTTTATCTAATAATAATAAAAAAAAATATTCTAGATTTAATAACACAGCTCTCATGATCTACGGAGCAGTGAATGATTTCTGTATTATGGAAATTAGTTTCCGTTGCAATTTAATCAATGACAAAAATAATCAGTCATAAATACTAATCTATTACCCGTCACTTGATGATAAGTGATTCATATAATGACCGGTGGTAAGTCTCCGTTGCCGGAGATCATCAAGACACCGCCACAACTCCTAATACAGCTGACCAACAATACTATGAAAACTTTACTGTGTTACGATTTGAAGTGTTTTGACAGTGAAATTAATGGAGTAAAGAGACTTAATAACTAACGTCGCAAGGCGACAAGCGCAAAAAAATCCATTGTTATGTTCATCACCCTTCCGGAATTACCTTCGTATTCACCATGATCAACATAACAATTGGTTAAGGCAGTATGTTATCACAGAACAGTGTTACCTTTTCCTTTCACTATTAATCACCTTTTACTAAGATAAAAAGGTAGGGAATAAATGTATAGTTAATATCTTTGAGGGAAAGGAAAAACATATAAGTATCTATTGAACATAAATATCTCTATTTCTCTTCCCTCTTCTATCTCCGTCCATGTCTTCGTCCCTCCCTCAATGCTATTTCCCTCGGCTTTCTCCTATCCCTTATAATTTTATATTATTAATGTTGTTCAGCTTGCGGAATCCGGATCCGTGTGCTCTGGGACCTATAAAGCCTTCGCGGCTATAATAGTAGCCGAATGCATCTACACCACCCAAAAAAAAATTCGGAAGAAAAATTCCTTAACCTGATCACATTCTTTGACAGTCTTGTTAAGGATGAAGGTGTAACTGCTGTAAAACCTCCTAAATAAACCACGGAGACCACAATCTAGACACTTAAATCAGAACCGTGACAAAAGTTAAGATCATAAAAGCCTATTTTTTTATACTAAAACTGCCTCACATAAAGAGGCTCATGATGCCAACGGTGCTGTAATTGGAGTCGCTCCCAACACTGAGAGCGTAACGTGGAGATGCGATCTGTCCGCGCGTCCTCTAGGTGTCACGTACGTAATTGCGCTCACTATCTGATCAACAGTGCGCTATTCGCCCACTTAGCGTATTTGTATGCTAAAGTAGTTACTGCCGCGGCTGGGCGAGCGATTACTTTGAATAAGGTGCAGCGCGAAAACACAGCAGATGGACGATAAGAGGCAAGGTTGGTACGACTCCAGATTGATTAACTGTCGAGATTGAGAGCTGGTTTGGAGTTCATTCATACCCGTCGGGTTTTGGGTGTGTAATGGCCTCTTTTACAACATCGACTTGCTGTGTCTCGTATCAGCATCATTATTAAGCTGTACTATGATGACAAGATAACAGGCAAACGAAACTAAGTAATTTGGACGGAAGTCTGGTTGTATCACGTCTCCACCGCTTTAACTGATGAATGTAATAATTAATACTAATCGCTTACTTTAATCTACTGATCTCTAATCATGCCTACTAGATTACAGTTCTCACGACATCACTATCACAAGAATAACTTATTTGAGTGTTTCTAGTTCTGTCGTATAAATAAACACATCTTTTTTATGAAGATTCATAAGAAAGGGATATATATTTGTTATTTCTTTATCACTATCAAAATTTTTAAATATCTTTCGACAAATTTCTTCATATACTATAAAGACACCTCATATGGAAAAGGAATAAGAATATCCTCACCTATTCCTTAATATAAGTAAATGGTACCATGATGGTACTATAAGGAACTCCTTGAGGTTATCTGTGATCTTTAAGGGAGAATTAAATTTAGCAATTACTATTGTCTACTGATAACCTGGTTGGAAAACACGATAATTAAATTTAGTGTCTGTAAATTGTGTTATAGACTTTATAATCGCCAATTATTAACTAATACTCTTTCAATGCAAATGGCAGAGGTGTCTCAGACATTATCCACCACACATGAATACATATGTATAAAAAATAAATTAAATATATATTAATGTAAGTAATTTGTAGGTAAATTAACATATGAAAAGTTATTAGTAATCCTTGTATATGTATGTGTATAAATATTAACAAGTTAATATAAAAAAACATTCGGCAAAGATAGTTTTTTAAATCGTCCCTCTGTATTGTGGGATAGAGACCTTGTGTTTTCATATTTTTTAATTCCATCTCTTATGTTTTCTATTCTCTTTTACACTTTTACAATTATCTTTCATCTTTCTACTCTTTGATAACTTATTATACAATATTTATTCAACTTCCCCTCATAGCGTTTTGTTATAAAATCTTGTAGCAAGTTCTCATCGTATTTAACCTCTCTCGCCTCCTCCCATAGATCGTGATAATGCTCTCCCAAGAATCGCATGTTGTGCGCTGTGCGCGTGCGCGCGATAATCGCTGCGATTGCGCAGTGTAAACGCGCCGGACGTTGTGACGTATACTTTATCTTCACTTACTGCGTCATACGATTCTGGTGATTTGCGCTTCGAATCTGCGAACAGCTTTTTTATTTATCTACAAGACGAGTAAGGCGTTCAACTGATGATAAGTACAATAATACGGCGCTGGTTAAGATGGTATATACATCATCACATTCCGCTAGTAGACTTAAGACATGTGTTAAGTCTTATTACCCCAGTAATTTCATTAGTTATAGGGCTTTTCAAACCGGAACATAGTAATGTTTGCCCGGTACTGTTCGTCAGCTGCAATAGGAACTGCTGTGGTACTTACCTAGATGGTCACCGATAAAAGGGACTTACCGAAGTTGTGATAAACGAGTGGTTTGAATGCCAGCCTTCCACTCCGAAGGTACCGGGTTCGAATCCGGACTGCACCAATAATTTTTTCAATTTATGTGCAGTTAGTATAACACCAACTAATATGTACTTTAAGCCATGTATCAAATCGCGTGGCTATAAACCAAAAAAAATATGTACTTACTATCAGTTGTAATAAAAAGTATTTACGAGTTAACGTAAACATTAACTGCCTCCCAATCACAGTATTTAACTTTTTAACATGAAGGTCATAGGTTCTATTCCGTAGGCACATGAAGAGGCCTCTGATTTGCTGGTTGTATGGTTATCTCTCTAACAACCGTATTTATATTTCAAATTCACTACAAAAAAACATTAAGATGTCCCAGCTGTTAGGTAAAACGCCTAGAGCACTCTCGATGACTTAAATACCAAAAGTTACACTTTCATTAATATTGCTTGCTTCTTGCTTCATTACTCAAAGTTTAAATTAAACAAAGCTATTAAAAAATTAAAAAACCAACGTGAACCGTAACTTAGATGTTCGTTTCGGATTTGGCGTGAAGTGTTATTTCAAGAATTCTGGATCCGTGTGAGAATAAAAATGGAAAAAGCCACCCGACAACCCATAGGCGATGTGGCCCATTATAATTAATTGTTAAGATCAGCTCCGCGTCTTCCACCTCTTTCTCACCCGCGCCGTTTACTATCTCTTTCACTGTCTCACTGAAGGTGCCGCAAACACACAAATCACTTGAGACAATGAGAAGACAGATGCTCGGTAGCTGGACCTTAGTAAGTAAGCTTTGGTAACTTGCGGCAGAAATAAAACCTATAAATAAGTTTGCGTAAAATCTTTACTAGGCTTATACTAATCCTTGGTCTTTAAAGTACTTAATGCTTTTTTGAAAAGTTCAGTGATTTCGAAAACTATGAAGTGTAGTAGAGATACTTTCATTGAAAAAAAGATATGTGTCTCATAAATTATTCGAAGTAATGTAACAAAGCCATTGAAGCAATTCGTGATGAGATATTTTCAAAAAGTAAAAGGTCTATCTTCATCCAAAGAAGCAATAACTTCTTATCATGCGTAAGTTCTCTTTGATAGCAAAAGCGTAACATTCACTTCTTAAATGTATTAAAATATGTAACAACTATCCACATTTATTATTGCGAATAGATAAACTGTTGTATCTATAAATAAGTAAATACAAGTAAGTTGTACTTGTCGAGACTCGTTTAACTCGCAAAGTGTATGTTACAATGTATCTACAAAAATTTCACGCATGTTTGCTCGTATTGATAAAGCAATGTCTTACGCGGACTGCATCGATAATAAGCCATCTGAGTAATTAATTAATACCAGTTAGTAATTAGTTTCGCTACCTATTCCAGGAATCTGGGATATGTAATTTTGTACTTAAAAGGAAAAAAATTACTTGCTAACCCAACGCCGCCTACAAATGAGGAAATACTTCATAGATATAAACCATTCCGTATTTGTTAGCATTTATTCCGGAATTGAGATTTTTTTTGATAGAGATTTCTAAATGCAAATGTAGTATATTTATATTTACTTATATATATCTGTATATATACGGTACGGTAGCTTTCTCTTGCTCTAGACCGTATAAGTAGGTACCACTGCAGCTCCTAATGCTGACAATAAACAAAACTGTGAAAACATTACTTTGTTCGGGTTTGGATGGCGTTGTAAGCTAGTGAAATTACTGTGGTAACGAGACTCAACCCATTGTTTCAATACGACGAGGGCAATGTGGTGCTGTGTATACTATTTTAACCAGCGCCGAGTTGTTAAAGACAAGGTATTACTACAATCAGGCGAACGCCTTGCTCGTCTAGTCACCTCGTTGTATAAATAAAATAATGATAAAAGTAACATTTCGAAATGGATCCCTGATCTATTATAAGATAATTAAGCACCGTTACAAAGGCTAAGTAATAAATATTTCGGTGAAACGACGAATTCGTTGAAAGCCTAAGGTCGCCGGCAAGGACAGCGGAATGTACGGATGGACCCAACGAAAGTCCCATGTAGAATACATCAGAGAAGCAATCGTACGTCAGGGTTTTTTTCCATCTCGTACCCGGTCCGGGGTCAATTGTGAACTGACGAAAAAAAAAAGACAGTTATTCGAACATTTTCACGGAGACCAATTGCGAACTGGATAAAAACTTATGAGATTTTCGATATTTCCAATGGATTGAAAGCAAACGAACTCCTATTGATATTGGATAGCGCCTCGTCGGTGTCAATGTTGACTTTTTGTCATTTTCTGGATATTTATTGAGGAAGCCCCTCGCCTTGATGTTGCTCCATGTCACCCCAACGGTGGGGCTCCATGCGGTCAGGCGTAACGACCCATAAAATTAGAGTGTGGTCACGGCACAGGCAAATGGTTAAAGAACGTCTCTATTCAATGATATTCATCACATGCTTGCAATATGAAGAACTACAGCAGACAGATTGTTGATAAATATATACTTTGGTATGAGAAAACCAATTCATATATTCGGTCGTATATTGTCTTTGTAAAGGCAATTCAATTGAGAAATAATTCCTTAAAAAAAAATACCTCCTTTAGTAGTCAGGTAACTTACCAAAATTTTAAACCTTTTTAATCTAATAATTGCAGTCACGACACAATGTAACAAATTGCATCCGCGAATGTTTTTTTTCTTTCCCATTCGAATTGTTCCTGCGAAAGAATCCGATGTCCCAACGCATACGAATCCGTTTTACTCGGAAACTAATCGTCCAGTAATTTCGTGTGACATCCTGTCCGTCCGTTTGTCGAAATACAATAGATGCTATGCATTATGCATCTCGTCTGTCTTTGAGAATATTTGCCACGCAATCAGAACTTTAACTTTAAAATCAAGAGGAGCCTCACTTTGAATAATTTAGGAAAAAAATTACTAAAGAATCTAGACCGCGTGTTACGTGCTATAGGTAACTTATGAGGTTTGCAAATGTTTGCATTAATATTGATGGTAAAATGTAGTGGTTAAGAATATGTCTGAGGTTATTATTCGGCAGATAAATCTTCTAGTTTTAGGTCTCTGGATATAGAGGATCGATGGGAGAAGGCGTTGTAACCAGTGAAATTACTAAAGTAACGAGACTGAAATCCATGATGATGAGAATAATGTGGAGTAGTGTGTCACATTATTACGGTTAGGCGTACCGTTCATTACCCATCAAGTGTTAAGCTCTCCTTCCTCTTTATATTTCGTTGTGAAAAAAGAAATCCTTTGATCGATTTGTTTGAAAATTATTACCTTCATTTTTAGTTTATTTTGAAGGTAAATTTTTAAGTTTCAATCCGCAAATACGAAAATCACCTGCGCCCACATAAAGCATTCCCGCGAGCAGTTATTAACAGTCCGTCGTGACGGGTGGGCCGGTCTATTTCCGCCAGTTCCCGAGAAGCGACGAGCCACCGAACTGCGCCAGATTAACCGGCGCGATACATATAATTAATGACTCCCAATGCTCCGTACGTCTCCCGTCTTACGTTAATACCGGCGGAGATTTATCTTATCGTCGAATTTTAAAAAAGCCAATCCGTCCGAACTGGATCCCGCCCCGCGCCGGGGCGAATCGATCCGCGGCGCGACGTCGGTGTCTGTTGAGAAAGCATAAAGTAACTCCTACACCGATCAATCACCCGAAAAAACGGGCCTTGTTCGTCGGATAATTCGCTAGAATTCCAACCGAGATTTAGTATCGGGTCGCGTGCTAAACCAGCGGCGTTATAATGAGCGGCGGCGCGCTCATTGTTTGTGAAAGAAAAACAAACGAGATAAATAACCAAATGAGAACGGAGAAACGGCAAAAATGGCGAAATAAAGGAAGCTTCAATTGGACAAAGGCGCCGATGGAGGATAATTCGTCGGGGATATGCACCAATTGTCACTGTTTTGTACGTCTCTTTGCCGAGCTCGACAGCCGCTGCGACGCGGCGACGTCGCATCGAGATCGCCATCCATTACACTATAAACTACACCTACGTACACATTATAACTACTTTACACTTTCTCTAAATTCTATTTATTTCAACTTTTTCAAACAGATAACAATAATACAAGTAGAAATAGATAAATAAAAAGGCGGACATAATACCACAGAGCATTTCTTTCGACTCAATCTTTCGAATTGTGAAGATATTACATTAAAATTATGGATAGTATAACCTCATAATGTTTATGTAATAACAATGATAATATTTAAATTTTGAATTCTGTGGTCTTCTGTAATTAAAAAACACGTTATAATGTAAACTATAAATATCCTACACTATTGCCTTCATTATATATCGCGTATACTTCATTGGAGGTCCTTAAATAGATAAAGAATCGGCGAATCAAACGTTCGCGTGATAGTAACACCTATCAATGGGTTCTTGGTTATGATGATTTATTAAGTATGTTGTTTCAATACCATAATTGTTTCGCTAGCTGTGCACTGTTAAAAGTACTGAAAGCCTAATCTTTCAGATTGTTTTACTTAGTCTAGGTACCCAGATATTATATTCAACGCCAAGAGAAAGAAAATTTTAATATAATAATATTTACCTTTTCATGATTGCAGTTTTTTTAATCAAGCTGTACTAAAACATTATTATTACAAAAATCTTTTAATGAGTATAATATTTTTCCATTTTAGTAATTATTTTTTATATTCATAAAGTCCAAATTTGTAAGTGCAAACATTCCATATTTACTAGTAAGTTCCTCACAAACTTTTAAGAAAAATCCTTCCCGCAGATCAGTAAAAGAAGTATAATGTTTAGAAATGAAGTTCTCTGGTCGCAAGCAAGGGAATTGTGTAAAAGTTATGAATAAGCAGATTCCGTCAAAGCTATCAGAAGACAAATCCAATCAACTTGTTTGTAACGCCTCATTGCCGGCGGTCTCGTCCCAAGTCGTTTGCACAAAGCCAAATATCACCCGTGTCCAATCGTCACATCGATACTAAAACTCAATGTTTATTATTCGACACCAGTCTTCAATGCAATAAATGTCCAAATATTTGTCGCGGCGATTTCTGGCAAATTCAAATAAAACCGTGACTAAAGACCCAGACCGAATCCCCGGAGATCGGTCAAACTCTCCCCGAAGAATCCCTTTCACGAAAATGCACTTTTTCACAACGTGTTACAGATAATTTTGCTTCAATAATTTTACATTGTATTGTTTGTTTTGTTAGCGATGTATCTAATGTTGAAATAACATACCAAGTTCAAAAGAAATAAGATGTATTTTTCTTCATGTTGTTGGCGGAGGATAAGTTATCAAAGCCATGGTAAAAGTTACCTTTTGAGACCGCAATAGATTATAGTATTGGTTGATGTCTACAGAACAGTGACAAAACGGACATGTCCTTATAGTCAGAATTCGCCATAGCTAATATTTTGCGGTGATATTGGCTAGCTGATGCCGGATAAGATTTATTTGACCGCCGATCCCGTCACGGCGCTTTACGTATCAAAATTAAATATCTAGGCAAGGGAAAGAGAAGGTTTATGTGAAATTAAATCCCTTTGTGCACGTAATTGTACAAAATTTACATACAACTGATAATTTAAAGTATTTCTATGGTAAATGAATGTATCAGTCGATAGATCCATAGATATTTAATAATGTTGGTGATGAAAGGTAGATTTTTATTAATACTCCTTTAACAGTTTGTTTTGGATATGATATAGGGTCTTTTTCACGCAAAACTTTCCATAACGAAATCTATCTAATCCCGGGCTTTGTCAGGGGCATCTCTAATATATGACAATAGACCCATAATTAAAATGTATGCAAATTATCATAGAATTAATGTATAACCAAGCAGGAGACCCGCGAGGCATGTAGTCGCGCCCGCCGCTGACAATACTGTCACGGCCCATAGACGCTCCACCCAGTGTTTGGAGAAGGAAGACCTTGGCCTCCTGCTGATGGTTACAGCATTAATAACATGTTGGCCCAAGCTACATTTAAATATTATGTTTTGCTCACTAAATAATATCATTAAGAATTACCAAACTCTTTCTTGGTTTACACATATTTACCTTTTAATCTTTTATTGATTTAGTTAAATACAAAAATAGTGGGCAAACATCTACTCTTATTAAAAGAGAGACTTACGGGATACTTGGTAGAAAAGATAACTTGTAAATCTACACGTTTTAAATCCTTAATGATAATGTTTACCTGTCCCATGTTTCGTGCATCAACAGTTGAAATTTTTGATGAAGAAAGCGAAAGGTGACAAAGAGTGACGATATTAAACATAGGCACAAGCAGTTCTCTTCATTTTACACCATTTTGCCTCTCAAATTGGAGTTGTCTAATTTTTTTAAAAGTATTGCACTAGTTACTTCTTTCAAACCGGATCACTGTGATGTTTATTCATATCATCTTTTGGCAGCAGAAATATTCTTTGCTGTTATACAAAATCAGCTCGTTAAAAACTTTTGAGCTCAGTGGCTTTTCTGCTTTAATATTCTATGTTCTTGCAATACCAATATTAGTATTATATCAATGCGTCATGCTCAGTGCCTAGTCCTCATCCTGTTTTATTACTTTTTTGCCTTTGTGCGAAGTTATAGACTTAAGTTTGAACTAGATATATAATAGCAAATTTCTTGTCTTTCTCTTTCACTTTCTATAACTCAAGACCAGGCACATCTGCAATATAAAACCCCAAAGTCAACTCTTTTAGGGTAATTACTGAAGCTTACCCAAAAAAGGCAACAAAAGCGTCATCGGCTGTTGCGGAGGTGAAGTGGGAGGGGTAGGGTTAGGATCGGATGTTAAATTACACGAGCATTAGGCACAGGAAGCGATTTCGAGTGATATTTATTTATTGGCGTTTGATTTATGCATCGGCCATCAATGGGCCTGAGGGCGCGGTCATATGGCCGCGTCGCGCTCCGCCGGTCCCAATGGATACAAACGTACATCACTAGATGTGGCAACAAATAAATAATATAAAATTTAAACTTGAATTATAAATAATATTTAGGTTACTTTAGCTACAGTGAAGATATCTACAGAAATCATATTATTAAAAGTGTATGGCGATGGACAGAAAAAAACAGTTTTTATCTATAAAGACATGGCTCAAATCTTAAAACCAAAAATTATATATATACTAACAGGTAAATAAGTACAAGAATTAGAATTTAAATTTCGATGCAGTAGGGTTGATTTTAAAAGTAGATTTTTCTGGTGAAAGGTTATTGTTCGGAAGACCGTCTAGGTAGGTATCACCGCTACTCCTGTTGCAGTCGACGAACTGTACAAACTTACTGTGTTCTAGTTTAAGGGATTCTTTAAACTAGTGATATTACTAGAGTAACGAAACTAAACTTCTTATATCTCTAAGCGAAGAGCGCAATATGGTGCTATGTATACCATGTTAACTAGTGCCGCGTTGGTACGGGTAAGCTTATCACTTACCATTATTTGACCACTGTTCTTGTACCGTCGCATATAAAAAGCTAAGAGCTAGTTACTATAATTACACCTTTTATTTCATCCATCATCACACTGAAGCAGTTCACTGCTGGATATATTTATACAGTTATGAGGAAACGTATTACCACGTGGCCGCCTTGCTCGTGCAGTGTTGCTGTGGGGACATGCAAATGTGAATAAGAAGTTTGGTTGGTTACGTGGTGCTTCCAGGTGTCTGGTGTGCCGCTGGTGCCCCACAGCGTCAGTTTTCACGCGCCGTTGCCGCTATTAATATTGAAATTGGCGCGATCTGTCGCCGCTCGACGGCGCACTGCGGACGCGCAACTGTAATTTATTCTGTGAACAAAAGTACAACGGAACGGAAGAGAGCGAACGCTGTCCAGCAATTGATGCACGGGCGAGGCCCGCTCTACCGTAAATTGACTGTTTAAAACTAACGTAAGAGATTTAATGGAGAGGGTTATGGCCTGGGTTTCACTGATCGAATCAGGAATGAAGAGATTTGCAGGAATAATGTCTCCGACATAGCTCAAAATGTCGCTAGACTTAAATAGTAATGGGCAGGACACAAAGCACGTGCGCCGGTGAGTTCCGTAGGAGATTACGTGGCCTTCTACAATGCACCAATGATGACCACCGAGAGAGCACAAATAGGGCATAAATTTCACATAACCCTGACTTCTTCCCCAAGGAGCCGAGTATATTTTGAAGATTTCCCCCGCTTTATAAAAGGACTAGTAGCACGTAGGTCTGCCGGGTGATGGGGCAGTAAGGTCCTTTAGTGGAGTGGACCGACAATTTCGTGAAAGTCGCGGGAAGCCGCTGATTGCAGACAGGACAGCATTGTTCGGCGTGAAGATTATTGAGGAAACCCTATGCCGAGAAGTCAGCTCTGTCTTTAATTGATTATTTAATATGCCCTTCAACGCCGGTCACGGTGACCTTCAACGGCCTTATTTAGTTGGTGGTAAGTGACACATTATTTATGAATATTTTCTTATTAAGCGGTGAACCCAGCATGGAGTTCACCTGATGGTAAATGCATTGCGCTCATCGCTTAAAGACGTAAGGTGTTAAGCCTCGTTATCTCAGTAATTTCACTAGCATCAACTCCCTTTAAAGAGGAACCCTGTAACGTTTGCGCATTATTCTTTTGCTACGATGGTACCTAAACTGTCACCGGCGACAATGACCTACCACCAGTAATATATGGTGTTTATGTAATGTATATGCGGAGGTGAAGAGGTGGAGAGGAGAGGCGTGCGCTTTGTGCCACGTAGGTTTTTGTCGATCCCCATTTAACGTTAACAGACAGCGGTGAACGTTTTATAACCTCTAATTGTACTGTATTTATTACAGTTGCTGCGCACAGTGTATTCAGTGGAGTCGCCTGTTACAAACTACATTAATTTTCTTTTTTCGACTAATCCTTTTGGTGATACACTATAACAATGCCGCGATGATTGCACATTTCAGTCATCACTTTAATACAGAAGATCTAAAATACCATTACACAAATATTTTTACTAACAACTTCTTTTAATCTGAAATATACTAATATTTCTATTAGACACGAATAGATGATAAAGTATTACCTATGTAGCTCGGGTCGAGTATCATCATCGTTAGGGGACGTAAACGGTCCCAAAGAACGCTTCATAGAACCCAAGCCAACCTGACCTTCTCGCAATGCACCCAGCTAACCAACAAACAAAGCCTTGGCTTCTTGCCGACCCACATTGAGACAGCGTGACGGAAGGCGGCCCTAATCTCCCTTCTATTGAGGAAAGCCTATGTCCAACAGAGAACGTCTACAGGACGACGAAGAAGAGTATCATGACGTTATTTTTATTAAATGGTTATTATAGCTTCATAACACTACTATCTAAATTGATATGTTTCATCTCCGTTTTTAAGTAAAGCCCAATAATTAAAAAAAATATATCTGCACAGTAATAATTTTTTTTAATGATTTTTTTATAGTCAACGAGTCATGTAAATCAATGCATCTATTTCTTAAAAACACTTTTTAAATACCAAAAAGCAAAATATTCTGTATTATAATAATATTGATGATTGAAACCGAATATTAAGATCATAATACTTTTAAATATTTATTTGTGTAATCTACACAGATGACCTTATGATTAAATATTACTGCACCCTCATAACGCCAGTAATACCACTGGTAAATAAGACGACAGATCATTATTATCAAACTAGATAAAATCATTGAAACTGTGAAATAAATGTGATAATACTTTTTTGATACAATGTCATCCTCTCATCAGCCTGGCATTGCTATATTTTTGTTATATATATATATTATAGATAGAAAGATGATATATTTATTTGTTGATATATAGATGGATTTATATATTGCTTTCGTCAAAACCTTAACCTTTCCGATGTTAAACTTGTGGGCGTCATTTGTGCTGCTCCAAAGTTTCATTATGCCACGAACCCTTCCACAAAGATAATATAAGAACCAGCTCATATATTGTGAGTCGATTGTATCAACAGAATAGGAAAAAATAACTAATAAACTAACCATTGTTCTAAAGTTTTTTTTAATTTGCTCTATTATACGAAACTAATACTTACTTTTAATGAAGAGGCGCGGGTTCATTCTCCGCTAAGCTTGAGCTTGTGGTGAAGAAAAGATCGTGGTGAAATCAATATGTTCTAAAAACAACTACTTTAGTGGATATGAGGCATCCATGAAGTCACTTCATCAACGTAAATAATCTGGACTCTGTAGAATTAATTCCAACAGTGGGAATATGAAGATGATTGTTTATTATTTAATAGTTTAGACCTCTATAATTTTTTTTTGTATGAACAATCTCTGTTTTCTCACTTGTGTTAATTTTCTCTTTCACTTAATCTTTCATAATATTCCAGTTATATTTTAATCTGTGAAACGATTTTTACGATTTATAAAATAAATAAACAGAGAGACAGTTTAGTAAAACGCGTTAATGTTTAGCAACTCAGTTATGTTTCAAAAAGATTTAATAAATGGTTAAAATTCTAGTTAAACGTTTAGTCTACTAAATGCAAAACATGAAAATGTTTTTAAAAAATAATCTGATATTCATACGATAATATGATAAAAATTCGAAGGTGAACTACTATGATATATATCAAATAGTTTATTTAAAAAAGATAGTAAACTACCTATAGTAAAATCGTAATACATTGTCAAAATAAAGTATCAGATGTTTTCATACTGATTAATTTTTTCTCGTGGCTCATGAATTTGGTAGTATTGCCAGTTATTAAATACAAACACTTTGAAAACTGTATACTAGTATATTTTAAAAAAACTGTTGAGATATGTTTTTAAAGTTTACTTAGTTGTTACCATACGTTCTTTATTACCACTGCAATAACTAACTAAGCTTACCATTTGTAAGACGTACGTACCCCATTCAACTCTTTAGTGATATAGAGTTTGTTTTTGGGTTCTTTGGAATCTGTCTGACAATCTACCACTCTCATAGTCAGCTGCTTTACAGGAGTAACGAAACTGCTGGGCATAGGCCTTTCACAATATTTTGGGGGCTTTGGGCCCACTGCAGATTGGTGGGGAGCTAGAAATTCATTTGTTGATCAGCAGGGTGTACACCACGGTGTACACCACGGGAAGGTGAGGTTGACTTGGGTACACGTGATTTATTGTGTGCAACTACTTATACCCCTATAATCACTTAACACAAACTTTAAAAGAAGTTAAAAGTTAGCCTATACATTAATAAAATAAGAAAGAACTTAAAAAGAATTTTTTAACAATGTAATTTAAGTCTAAAGTTAGTCTTTAAGATTTTCCTATGCTTAATTATCATAAAATGGTATGTAGGCTGGGTTAGCGAGTAAAACCATGTGAAGAAGATCAATGCATTGATTGTATGGCAATTTGCCATTTCAGTGCAGCGTGCAAACGAACAGAATTACCAGGAAATTACGTTTAACACGTTATTAAAGTGGAAAAAAAGCGTGTCTAAGTACCGCCCCGCTTTGTTCGTATTCCCAATTAATTGGTGTTACTGGAAACAGAATTACAAAGCATGAGAATCTACTTAGCATGAATTAGCGCAATTATAACTAACATGTCGAAAGCTATTTATGCGATACGCTATAAGTCAATGTTAATCTTCAATGTATCGTAATAAACACGTCAAAGACATCTGTAACATGATTTTAGGGTATTTTATAAATAAACGAAACTGGAAGGATAAAAAGGATTTCATGTCTAGGCTACTAGATAATTTTTATAGTGAGTTATGCTTTTTAGACTTTAGATTTATTTTGCAATGAAATATATAATATTAATAATATAAATAAAAGATATGTTATTAGTACATAAAGCTTCTTATTTCTTTACCAAGTTTATCAATATTTAATTTTATTGAGAAGACTGCTCCGCTAAACGACTGTTAAGTAGTAAATGCTAACGTATGTTCTATTATTAAAGGAAATTAGTATATGTACGCCTATAATTTTAAAGTTTAGGTATTTTATAAGTTGAGGATATTTTCACACGGCTTGTGAACAGCTGAATGTAATAATTGTAAAATCACACACACACTGGACACTTGAAGCTAACCGCTGTGACGCTCCGTCGTTGAACAAGGGAACAGACAGACCGAGTCACAATTATCTTTTAAAAAGAAACTTATACAGTATATAACTTATAATCATAAGAAAATCATTAAGAATACAAATAGTTTATTTTTATTAAAGCAATAAACATGTAAATTAATCTTAGTATTAATAAAAATTAAACAGAAACTACAACAAAATGTGAAACGTCGAATTGAAAACTTATCGTTCTACTATAAGAAATAGTTTCATCTGCAGTGAGCTAAATATTGATCTCAACTTCTAAGTTAAGTGACAATGAGGATTTGGATGATCAAGGGGATCAGACTACTTCTCTCAGACTGGGTAGCTAACCACATAACACGACAACTATTAAACCGATCAAACCTCAAATCATGTGACCTCAAAATCGAAGTCATGTCGCCACGAAGACAGTAAGAAATAGCTTTTTTTAAATGTAGCAAAATAGTATTTTTCTTATTACTAACGATTTCTCATAATAAATGTTTATTGAGGAACACCTCGGTCACACTTGGCGGGCATTAAACCTATCATTTCTTTGATTGGCCGCCGTTACCCGCTCTTCTTTATACCCATTCCTTACTAACATCCTGTTAGTATAAACTAGTGTAGTTAATTTTACATTGTGCGTCTCCATACATATGTATGGGTAACTTGATTATTACTTATTACTCATGAACTTGGCTGATCACTTCACTACTTGTGAACAAGTATTAAAGCAATCGTTGAAATATATGGTTTCTGTGATTGATGGTAGGCTGGAGTTGGTGATTATTTAATAGAAACGCAGAGGGTATTACTTCTGTGATAATAGTAAATAAACATTACTATATTGGTGTGAAGAGCGCTGTAGGTGTTGAAATTCTGCGGTAATGAAATTTAAAAATTTATGTCTTGTAATACATACATCAGACTGAGACAATGCTATTTACTATAAGGTTTATAAGGAGACTCAGAGTAATTTATAGTGGCAATAGTGAGGACTATGCTCAAAATATCTCTGCGCGATCGAATCAGAAATGAGAAAATGCGCAGAAGAATTGAGGTAACCGACATAGCCCTAAGGATTGCTAGACTTCAGTGGCAATGAGCAGGGTATATTGCTCAGAGAACTGACGGTCGAAGGTGCAAAAGTGGCGGCTATGTACCGCTAAACGGAGTGCTGGAAGGCCACTCACTAGATGGATCGACAATCTGGTAAAGGTCGAGGAAAACCTCTTGATGCAGAGAGCATAGGACAGATTGAGGTGGAGATCTTTGCGGGAGACCTGTATATAGAGTAGAAGGCGTTCTCCTTCGTCGACTGATTATGATGATTATATACTGGTAACAATCTCAAAAAAGATTCTCCATATTTAAATTATTTCGTTGTTAGTCCCTTTTACGAGTCGAGGTAGAGTGACCACGGTGATATTCTAACCCACATTCAAGTACCATTTTATAATTCACATACAATATTAATATTTATAAAAGATATGAAATCCAAGTTCATTGTAGGCTGCCGTTATCAGGACACCGACCGTAAGTTCATGTTAGCCACAAAACAACTTTACATCTATACCGAACTCCGCAACGGTAGCAACAAAGCGTTTGAAATAATGATAGGACGGGACCCGGGCAGCGCAGCCGTTGATCCCGGAATCAATATTGGGGATCAAACGGCTGGCCACTGCGGCATACTTTCACAGAGATGATGAAACAATACATCATCACTTCATTTATTCTCATTACAAACATTAAAAAAAAACTAATGGTACATCTCTGTTGCCGGAAACCCTCTAAATAGGTATCACTGCAGCTCCTATCACAATCGACAAACATGACTGTGAAACGTATCTGTATTTCAGTTTGAAGAACGTAGTAAACTAGTAAAATTACTGGGGTAAAGAGACTTACCGTCTATCGGCTCAAAGTGATGAACGCAATATGGTGTTACGTGTACCATCTTAACCAGCGCCACGTTGTTGTGAGAAAGCGTATCACTTAGGTTAACGGTTTCCTCGCCTCGTTACCTTCATAAAGAAATTGAGATTAGACTTTTATTTAAACTTTATTAAACTTCAAGGTTGTTACTCAAAAAATATATTTATCATATCGGTATGTCTGTTTTAATTTAAAGTAAACGTTTTCTGATTTTTTCTTTACATTAAAAACTTTTTGATCCATAATTTTCGATATTTACAACTCTATGAAGATCCCACGCTGTGTGACGCAGCCCCTATAAGAAAATGTCCGTCTCAGGAGATAAATATGTAATCTTAATATAATTGAGCGGGCGAACGGATCACGGCAAACATCCCCTGTTCATTCGCAGCCCTTATTGACTATTGCGCTTCGATGCCTCGGAGTTGGGGGGATGGTGGGCGCTGGTGGGCGCTGGTGACCGCTGGTGCGAACGGTGGCCGGAACGAATTACTCGCCGCCTGTGATGGAATGCCCGGAGTGTGGAACTGACGGCGCGGGCGGACCACTCCACTTGTAATTGGCATCTCCGTCTCCTTGCGCTTTGTTTAGTTTTATACATTTTTACAATACTGCTATTGTATGTTGTTTCACTGTTGCAATAGTTTAACTAAATTTTTAAAATATCATTAAACAAAGTTTTACACAGTATTTTTTTTATTGGTGGTATGTTTCGGTTGCTGAACATCATCTAGGTCACCACATCTCCTGTTGCTGTCGCTAAACATTAGTGTTCCGGTTCGAGTGTCATTTTCAGTAGAGAAATTACTAAAGTAACGAGACTTAACACCATATGTCTCAAAGGGACGAGTGCAATGTAATGCAGTGTATTAACCTGCATCATGTTTTGGACAGGCGTATCGCTTACCATCAGGTGAACGCCTTGTTCGCAATTATATAAAAAATATTAAAAAAACTCAATATACATTTACATAAAGTTATAAATTATAATAAGATTTAATATCATAATAATCATACTTGGAGGATTGTCGTCGGATTGGTATGTTAACTTTGGAGGACAGAAGTAAAATATTAGACATGTGTTTTCTTTACGATATCATAAATAGTAAATTAGATTGCGAGGAGTTGGTGACGCGGCTAGCTCTCTGCACATTGCTACATGTACCAGCTTGTTCGGCAAACTATGCAACTAACTCACCATTGATAAGAATGCCACGATTGTATAATAATTTTGCTGCAAAATTGTTACTGCACATTTATTCTTTTTTAAAACGAAATCTGCATTCAAAAAACACATTATTAGAGCTGTTCTTGACAAAATTTAACACTAAACATCTAACTACCATCTACCTACAGACTACTAACGACTACAGACTAAACAAAACGCTATTTACTTTTTGTCAGATTTTCCAAATTTACTTTTATTTACTTTTTTCTTTTTTTTTCCCCATATTTACTTTCTTCGTTTGTAGTTCTTCACTGATTAATATCAAAAAATTTTAATAATGTTTTATCTGCGCTTACCAACATGTTATTAAGTTATATATGGAAACCTCTAATTAGCTTTACCTCTTAAAATATTTATAGAAATTATTTTATATTATCTACGCTGTTGGTTTTCTGAATAAATAAAAATAAAAAAATAATAACAAAGTTTAATTATGACCTATTTAGTGTAGTAGTTTTAATTAATTATTTGAAATTGTTTGCAAAGTTCTTTGAGTGAAGCTTATTACGC
>DWLS01001176.1:0-23288 GCA_018246255.1 Pachliopta kotzebuea | reverse complement strand
TAGCTAATGAAACGTATAAAATTTTGTTAAATTTATTATAAATAAATAGAAAATGTTATATCTGTAATATTTATTGTCAATCCAATAACGCTCACTGCTGGGTATAGACCTCAATGATCTCCAAGCCGAACAGTCCTACGCTATCTATAATATAACTAGTAGCAGCCGGTTGCATTTGCAAGTAAAGGTTTTACCTCTAATATGAAAAATCATATCATAAACAGAGGCGTCTGTTAATTATTTTGGTATAATGATATTCCATTCCGCACGGACGCACGCCAAGAAACTGAAGATTGTAGGATTACTCACAAGTAAAACTTTTCGTTCCAAACAGGATTCAGCTCTTGCGGCATTGTCCTCGTTCTCTTCTTCACTTTGCTCACTTGCACGGTGACGTAGGGGTCCGATGTGCCGCTCTTGTCCTTCGCGATGAGACCTTGAGCACAAATAACTGCCCGCAATTGGGCCAATTTATTAGCTCTCCGTGACAAACGAATCCAACACATGTTCATCATAACCAACAATTCAACATTAAAGCATTTATTCATACTCAAAATCAAATCACTCAACTTTCTACTTTAACCACTTACGCAACTCAAGTGTTAATATAATCATTATAATGATACGTCGATCAGGTGTTGCTTTAAAAAAATGATATCATCATCTATATATTTAGTAGATCATACTTACCGAAGCGGCCCCGCAACCTGTTAGGTAACTACTACCGACTGGAACAGCGGAGAGTAATGGGTCTGGGATGAAAGAAGAAGACGCTAGCATCAAAACTACGGAACTCTTCTAAATATGGCCCAAATTGAAATTCTAATAAGAACTCGATCGCAGCGACTACGTAATCGCAACAGCTAATGCAAACTTCGACCGAGAAGAAAGTTTCAAAGTAACAAGTGGCAAGTATGCTCGGGTTATACGTCTACTGGCCTCGGAATTTACACGAATCCAAGTTTCACAACGGTCGGACATTATGCAAGTGAAAATGGGAGGTTCCTCGCGACCGTGCCGGGGGTGGTGGTGGTATATCCTGCATGCTGTCGGATCATCTAATTCTCGATTACCATTCACCTATTGCGGGAGAGCTACTCGTGTCGGTAGGTTAGGTCGCTTAAGTCTCTACCACGCTCTGGAATTGCACAATCGAGTATCAAAATTAGGTATTTGAATTTGCATTGTAATGTGAGTACGGAAATCCTGTGCAGCCGTTTTGAAAATTATTCGGAAAATCCATGCATTTGGTGTTCAGGGATCAAATTGGTGTTTGTCAGTTTATATTTGTGTATAGTTATCAAAACGAATGCCTTATTTTTTGTTCTGTGAGTGAGAGAAATTTCGTGTGCAAGCAGTATATAATTTTTTAATTTGTCTTGTGTCTGATTCGTGGAATTTCCTGTGTGAATGAGTAGATAAGCTATATTCGTAATATAAGTGAGTTGAGGCGGTGGGTGCGCTAACGTCCGTGAATGGGCTGGGTTTTATATCAAAGTAAAATTGCAAAGAAATTCTTGAGATCTGCTAATGGTAGTAACACGAAATGAATTTTACGTTAATTGAATTATTTAAACAAACAAAACTGTATACAACTGTAGCAGATATCAAAATATTTAATAAATGAAAAGAAGTTTTGTATGGAAGTCAGGCGAAGATTCTGTCTAATAGAGCGAAATCTGCGAGCGTGCGGTTCGAAGCCGCAAAAGACCACAGCAAACCTGTAATGGCGATTTTGCAGGACCATTTTGAAGTCCCTTCAATAGTGACTTGCTTGGACTGTTCGAGGCTGTCAATGTGAGTGTCGGGGTCGACGCTAAAAGTCCGCCTGCTCGCCACATGAAACGAAAGAGAAGCGGTTTAGTGGTGCGCATGCGACGGTCGCGCTGCGGACCCTCGCCGCCAGCTCCAACCCCCCGCCTGCAGCCCCGCCGGCACCAGCTCCACCTGCCGGGGTAGTTTAGCTTATTCACGCCACATCATCGAACCTGTGATAGCGATCTTGGCGCTCCATTTCGATGTGCCATCGAGTACCGACTGCTTCACTGTGCTCATGTGTGCCGAATGCCCCTCTCCTTCGATGCCGAACACGCGTCTGTCACATACACACACTTTACAAATCGTCAAACTCGGTCCTGCCTCAGAAACAAAGTGGCTTTTTAATATTATTAATTTCATACATTTCTTTTTAATTAAAATATAATTAAATGAGCTGTAAGTTTACCGGGTAATCGTACGAACAACCATGAAGCGCTCTTTAAGATATTCACAAGGCATCACATTTAATTTTCACAATTATGATATTATATAAATATAATCTTTGAATATAAAGACTAAACATAGTAATAAATATATAATTTTTTTTTTATTATTCGAACCGACGATTTGAGCTAGCAGTTCACCTGATAGTAAGTGATACGCTTGTTCATAATACGGCACTGATTAAGATTACACACACAGCAGCACGTTGCGCTTCACTTTGAGACGTAAATTGTTAAGTCTCGTTACCCCAGTAACTTCATTAGCATACAGCACCCTTTGAACCGGAATACAGTAATGTTTGAATATTACTATTCAGCGGTAGAAATGGGAACTGCAGTACCTACAAAGAAGGTGAAAAGGGACTTACCACCAGTACGGTTCATTGTTTAAATAAAATATATGTTTCTTAATATGAAATTAGTAAAAAAAAATTACTTATTACATGTTGTAATAAGCTAGTGAAAATTATATTAGTATTTGGTAACTGTCTATATTTAGTTATATAACGAAAACTTTAGTTATTAATAGCATACGACATACATATATATAATGAATTCAAAACGACTCAATGCAACGGCCATACCTAATGAGCTCGAAGATCTCCGGCTTGTCCCGTTCCCTCTGTTTCATCCTCTCCTTCATCGCGGTGATGATCGAGTTTGCCTTGTCCTCGGCGCCGTGTTTCGACGACTTCTCGGCCGCCCCTGCGAAACACACTGCTCAGGCGGTGCAAACGCAATTCACACGTGTGGGGGTCGCGCCGCGGCGGGCCCCCGCCCCGCGTTCAGGCCTGCCACGGCAACTCGATAGCAACGACTCCACCAGAATCCGACTCGCACTTAACCACATGGCAGTAAGATTTAACTTCGGTTCTGATGCCGTCGATGGCTTCAAGCGGCGCCAGCCGAAGCAGACCCGAGCACTGCGCCTCGTATTCATTTAAACATCATCTTAATCAGTTCACAGATATATCTTACTTCCGTTATTTATCTAAGCTCATTCTTAAGTGGATCAATTGCATTATTAAATACATTAAAAAGGATATATTAATTATAAAATACCATTTGTTATTATTTATAATAAATATATTAAAACTTTTAATTTTTATATTCACTTTTTAATTAGAAGAAAATAAAGAGGGTTGAAAGGGATAGAAAAGAAACGACACAGTACTTCTTTAAACAAATACATTGAAACAGACAAAAAAATATACACAGAGTGGGAGACAAATCAAGAAGCGTGCAATAAATCACTAATAGGAGGATATCTTTATATTTATCGGTTCTGTAGTGTTTCAGGATAAAAGATTTAAAAAAGAAACTGTAGAGTTGTAAAGTAGGATATACGAGAGCTTCAAAACTGTCGGAGGGGGTCTCGTTTACATTTACTGGCGCTGGGCGGGGTGACCCGGAAGAAACGGAAGTGCAGGACCGGAAACCTAACTGAAATGCTTAATTCAGTCCACACTTTGAAAATATGTTAAATTTCATATACATATTAAAAGAAATGAAGACTTTGTGAATGAAAATAATTCTAATCGAGTGAATCGTAACGTGCTTATAGTCGATATGAAGTTGTATATGGATAAAAGCTCGTTTTGTTATATGATTAATGGTAGTTATGTTAATTATTTAACTAAAAAGAGATTGTATTATAGTAGCTTTCAAAGTGTAGACTTGTTTTTGATGTGAGGACGCGCAGTCGAAAGTCGCGGTATATTTGTAACGAGTTATTTAAACAAAGACGACTGCTCGCCTGCGGGGTGTACGCGAAGTGTTACTACGGGGGTACTGTTTGATAATGAAGTATATGCGAACAGACGGACATGCGTGTGGTTAGTGATGAACATTATCATTAGAATAATACAACCCATGCTATGAGGATAAAAAGGGAAACTTTAGCGAACAAACAAATCTAAATATTCCTAATCCTAAACCACTTCCACTGTGTTGTTGCGAAAACCTAGTATTCTCTATATTTGTAATCTAGTTAATGATATAATTAAACTTCTAAGAAATATCATGATAGTTTATTAACATGGATTATTATATAATGTATAATAGGAAAATATTGAAATTTCCAATACATGCGTTATCCGTGCACATGAATTATTCACTATATTATATCTACTATGATATTTTCAATCGCACATCATTACCTCTTTTCATCGACATCGTTTAGTTAGCTAAATCTAGAAATTAATCCTTAAGACAGTGTATTTACCGTTGAATGACTTAAGTATAAAGTATAAATATTTAAAATTCACTTACTATCATAATTTATCTTTCAAAATTCAACTTGTAAAAGGGACCTTTAATCACGATTGTTAGTTAGTATATGTACATTTAAAAGATTTTGATAAGGTCTTAAATATTTAAGGAAACATTATATAAAAAACAGGTTATATTATTACAAATGGATACATTTAAATTATATGAAGTGAAGAGTTTTTATATACTTTATATATATACTAATTTAAAGATTAATACTTGATTATCGTCACAAAGTTTTGCTTTATAGATTGCTGTTAATTATTATTCTGTTATTTCTTATTTTTTTGTAAAGAAGATAATCAATTTTTTTAAATTTACCGTCAAAACTAATACAATAAGCAGACGCTGTAACCTTCGTATCTATTATGTATGAGCTCATATGTATGTGAAGAATCTGCGATATAAATAAAATGTATGTTTATTAAAAACAAAGCGGTTGAAAAGAAAAAAACGTGAATCGATTCATACTTTATATAGTAGCGTGGTTGAAAAAAAAAAGCGAACAAGAGCGACCTTTTAAACAGCATCTTGACACCACTTGGCTTTAATAAAGCGCGATCGCCGCTCGGCCTGGACTTTAATAATGGTCGATATGCGCAGGTTAGAAATGATCAACGGTGTGCACACTAGGCGAGGTATGCTGATCAGTGATCAATAAAAAAACATACTATACCTATATATCACATAATTATAACAGGCGATCATATATGTTAAATTATTTATCAGTTTCCTTCTACATTAAACAAATGAATGAATATATATAAACAATGAGAATTTGTTCATAAACTCAATTAACTTATGATGAAATAGATTAAGCTTGAAGTATGTAAACTTAATGTTGTGTTATTAAACAGATTCTCACTTAATAACAAGTATTGATGTTATATTGTGAAACGAAACTTACTCTGTAGGCAGTCGGCGTTGAGCAGATCCTTGCACTTTTCGTGGCACTTGACACCGCATTCAGTGCAACGGACCCCCTGCCTCGCGATGCCCCAAAGCAGACCCTCGCACTCGTAACAGTACGTAGGAGAAGTCGCTGTCCATAGCACAAAATTGTGTGGTGTTGTCGAAGATATAGGGTAGATTAGAGCTTGCAATGTCTTCTTGTAAACGTGCATTTTCTGAAAATCAACTCCAGCATCAGCGACCGCTTCTTATAACGCCCGGTTTAATATACTCCCCTCATCTTCTCCCAATTGACTTAATGATAGCTTAAATTCATATATTATTAAAGTATAAATATAGAACTTAGGTATAAAATAAGTTTACTTACCAATTCCTCATCATTTAAGGTAGCTCTGTGTACGGCGGAAGTCAAGCCTGCGTTCCTTTTCGTCGCTGCCATCGTCTAAATCACAAATCGATAATTTTAAATGTTATAATTCTACTTAATAATCAATCATCACTATCACGATATAAGTTATCAAACCTTTTGTAGTCATCAGTAATAAAAAATGTTTTTTTTTTAAACTATTTCAACGTTTGTTTCATCCAATGCACTCTACCCATGCCTTAATCTTAAAGCAGTTTTGAAAGCTTGTGTACATAACATGAAATAACTTCACTATATTTTATTACGCAGCTAAGTAACTGAACAAAAGAAACAATAATCTAAATATTAAGTAAGGTGCTTCATTTTCATATAATGTGTAGATGCTGTGTTAAAGAAAAATTGTGTTATTTACTTACTTATGAACTTCTAAATAGGACAATGATAATGTAGATATAGTAGTGTTTTTGTCGATAAATTAAGTTAATGAAAATAAATTAGTCATGCTTAGGCCAAGTTTCTCACATGCATTAATTTTAAAGGCGACATAAAAATTAATGTAACTATAACGCATATCAAAAGCTGTTTCTATATAACAAAAGTTGGACATGCTTAGAATAGAAGTGTTATTGGGAGGAAATACCTTGAGAACCTGCGGGTCCGTGGTAAGGAGTAAAATGCAAGTACATCATTAATTTTTTTTTCAGACATCATAAATAACCGCGATCGGTTAGCACGTTAAGTTTCATTTCTTGTTGGCTATAAGGTGACCCTAATATTACACGGTTCAGGTGGGGGCTACATGGCCTAATATAAGTTGGTGTGGTAGAAAGGAGTGAACATAGGCAGTAGGTAACATTGAGACATCAAAGAAGAAAAGAAGGTTTTCAAAAAGACCAGTACTAAATTTTGAACATTAATCAATTTATAGCAAACAATGAATGGAGAGTCGATGTATTAACATTGCGAAATGTTAACCAGTTTGTTAATAATGTGATTGTTTATATTGTTTACTGTTGCCTCTCCATAAATTGTTACAAAACGGAAGACTATCGATTAGAAAATACATTTATTACGCGCCTAATGTTACTAAGCTCCAGAAAGCGAACGTCGATATGAGCTGAAAAACATTGAACAACCAGTTTCAATCTACATTTGATGTAGACATCAAAACATCCCGCACGCCTTTTTCGTGTTCATTGCTAAAATAATTCTTAATATTAAACATTAGTGAATTGAAACCGGCCATAATAACACAGCTAATTCCTCCGGGACTCGTTACACTAATGGCCCCTGACCATAATTGAATTTTCAAAATGTTTACTTACGAGCTCTGAAACCAGCGGTATCGATTTTCTTCTCGGCCGTATATCGGGCATGCTGTCGATGTTGCTATAGAACGGATTGTCTCCGGGGTGTCTACAAAATAAATCGTTCCCAAACTGGTGACATATTTATAGATTAACCTATAAAGCTATATGTTTCGGAGAGACTCGGTTTCGGTTCCCACTTAATGAAAATATCGACAGAAACCCAATATGTTTCAATAACAACACATTTCTTGACAGCTTTCTTGGAGAAGCTGTATCCATTAATTTGCATTGGATCAGCGCTGGTGAAAACAGTCAATTTAAGCGATATTGCCATCATCATCATCAGTTGAAAGACATCCTCTGCTGGACTTCGGTCTCTTCCAATAGTGGGGAGTTTTGGACTCTCCACCAGCACTCTGACCCAGTACATGTTGATACGAAGCAAAAGTCTAATTTTTTTATTATCAGGCTACATCACGAGCAGGTTAGCTTTGCTTAGCTCCCGTAAGTTGTTTTGTAGGACCCATTACACCTCTATTACCATAGTAATTTTAGATATATGTATACATATATTGTCCTGTCTGAGTTATTATTTAGAAGAAAGACAGTCATATATTATACATGTATAGAACAAACATTAGACTCATTTACACATACCCATTCCCTCGACCACCTTGCTCGTTGAAGCCTCCCGATCCATTCTAAAAAAAAAAAAATACAATTTATTTAAAAAAAATAATAAAAAATTAAAAAAAATGTACAAGGTTTTATATAAAATAACAATAACAAACAATAGTATAACTTATTTGGTTTGAAACTTAATATTATTCAATTGCTTCACGCCGGTTGCGATTTAATTTTCAAAATGTCACTTTTAAAGTTAGTATTGTCAATAACTTAGGAACTTAAACAAGAAAATATTAACTTTCAAACGAAATATCATAGAAATAATACAACAACAACAATTACAACTTATGTAAACATCTACAACAAATGGAGAAATAACAATATTTCATAACAGAGTATATATCGTACGATGGTAAGTGATACGCTTGTTCATAACGAGGCGCTGGTTAAGTAATATATAAAGTACCGCATTGATCTCATCCCCTTGAGATGTAGGTGTTGTCTCGTTACCCTAGTAATTTCACTAGAATACAGCACCCTTCAAACCGGATCACAGTAATGTTTGCACATTACTATTAAGCGGTAGAGCGGAGCTGCGGCGAGACCTTCCTCGGCCGCCGCCAGTAACATAAATAACATACTTATACACAACAAACTTAAAATTACATATAAGTAACAAACTCTAAAATGTTAATATTATATGTTTAAACTAAGTTCTTCAGTAACATCCGCTTTCAGCTAAGCAAGAACTGTTATAAAGTTCATTATACTTAAACGCGTTTCACTATATGTGGCCGAAATAGCAGTTCCCTCTCCTCTACGACTTTAGTACTAACTTCACCTATATTTAGTAATGCCTAGGGTTTAAAATTTTTAGTAGTTAACGTGCCAATTAACTACGTTGGGTGTTCAAACTACAGTAATCACTAAACTCGCGCATCATTTCACGGACCACTACATTTTTTTTTAGTCACTAAATATATCTTTATAGTGTGATTACTAATCGAAATGGAGTATGTTTATATGTACTCGTATAATGATTTTTAATTAGTAAAGCTGAATATGTTCGATTACATATATATTTTGTATGAATTGTATTCAATATATTTAAATTATATATTTATTTAAGTTGATTACATATATATTTCTTTGGAGATTTCATGATATGAAGTGATATGATGATGAATGATTCTGTATGTACTATGTAGTGATAAATTGTAAATATTCCAACGTTACTTCCTCGTTCTCCACTTAGTGGGAGTGAGATGTATTCTCCACTATTCTTAGTATACTATACTCTTTCTTCTTCGATCTTCCTCTATTTTCCATTCTCTTCTTTTAATCTTAAAACTTTTCTTTTTAAGTATAAAATCAAAACGTATCCTATAATTAATACATTAGTTTGATGTTATGAAGTTTAAATATTATTAAAATCCTTAACTTCTAAAACCGGTATACAGTAGGCATATAAGCGATTACTTATAGTTTATTATTATTGTATATAGTTGTTTTTTTTTTATTTTAAAATGTTTAATATTCATCAAGCTATATATTAATCGGCGTCATATAAAATATAGTTGAGTAAACTTTTAATATATATTCGCAAGACCAATCGCCTTATCAAATGAATCTGTAATAAGAATTATTACGTAAAAATTTCGGTTTGTAAATCAAGCACCCATTTATTTTTTAAATTTCTGATATTCGTTGAAGCTTTTGTTATTAAAAAAATTACAAAAAATTCGTTGATTTGAGTATATTCTCACAACCACTGTATGTTTGTTTTATATGACACAATGGCAATTTGTTATAATAATTACAGTACATATACAGTCATTATGTTAAGGCTGAACAGATTTTATTTTAAAAGAACTCATTCCTTTTCGTCGGGTGTACGGAGCAAAAATTCTGGGCCACATAATAATCTTATAAACAAATATTTTAGTGAATGAGCGTGAAAGAGACAAACAGACATCTAACATGTGTGAGTATATGAGATTAGCTTAATATATTTTTGGTTATGAAAAATTACCAAAAGCATTAAAAGTTACAACAATTACTTAAACCTTAACTTTTAACTCTAATTTCGTGAAATTTTTGCATTAAGTAACTTACACCTGCACTAACTTTGTCCTTTTCGGTAGATGGAGTCGTAGCCGCAGGGGTTTCAGTGGTTTTTTCTTCAGCTTTCCTATCCTTCAATGCTTTCAAAAGTTTCCACTTGCTACCGACTTGAGGCTCTTGCTGCTGTGGAGGCTCCTGGACCTTCCGTGGTTCTTCGTGAACGCGGAGCATATCATAATCATCGTCAAATTCGTCCCCGCTTTGTACTGGACTATCGGGACCAGATGTCTCTCCGGATCCGGAATCATCGAACGATTTTTCTTCTTCTTCCTCATATTCTTTGTCCATTTCTTCTGATTTCTCTTCCATGACGGGAAATGTTGTTATATCTTTCCAAGTCTCCTTAGTTGGGAGTTCATCGTATTTCACTTTTATAGTAGCTGTCTTAAGTTGTAATTCTTGCAGTACAAAAGACATTTTCTCTTTTAAAACTTCATTTGGTTCGCTTGTAAGTTTTTCGTCAGTTTCAGGTTCTTCTACAAGAGTTGTTTGTTTGTCTGCCTCTTGCTGGGACTGATGTTCCATTTCTTCTAGTTTTCTTAACTCGTAGCAGTACCATTCATCTTCGGAATCAATACTATCTTCTGTGCTTTGTCTTCTTGAAGAAACACGTGACCCACTTCTCCAAGAATGTGTACTGCGGCTGTCATCGTCATCATGTTTATTAGGAATATCTAAACTTTGCTGATGACGTGCAGTGAACTTGTTAGGCATTCCACGCCCACTTTGTATAGAAGGGCTTCTTTCCGGATACACAGCAGTTTCTTCTGATGTTCCATTATTAACAATTTCTGGTGCACTTATTTTACAAGATTTCTTATCTTTTTGGTTTAATATTTCTTCACTCGATACATCTTGGGAATTACTATCCATTTTAGGAGGAGATTTATCGCTTATTTGTTCATCAGAAATCGAAGTCGATTTACGGAGACGGTATTTTCCCAACGCCCTAGATACAGCAAACTCTTGCGAACTTCCACTGTATGATTTATTACTATCGTTATTTCCATCATCTGTAATAGAAGCAGCTTTTTTCACGTCACCAATTGTTGCGAAGAGTGAAGTTGGAGATTGAACGTCATCTTTTTTAACATCTTCATACGGGTCGATATTTGATATATCTGTATCGATATCAAGTTTTTCTATTTCTGAAATATTATCTTTATTCATTTGACTTACACGAGCAAAGTGAAAATCAATATCGTCACTTTTATCTCGTGGTATCGAAGAACTAGTCGGGTAAATATCATTTTCCTCAACAACATTTTCAGTTTTTTCTTCCTCAAATTCTATTACTTGTTGTTGTTGCAATTCTTGGATCATTTGCTGCTGTTCCACAATTTCTTGATTATTAGATTTCCTTTGTTTTGGCTTTGCGGGAACTTTTGCAAACATGTTACTTTCATGTGTTGAATCAGAAAACACGCTGTCACTGTCCTCAGATTGTGCACTTGACCTACCTCCGGACCACTCTGTTTCCGATGTTTCAGGATCTGATAATGATTGATGACTAGTTTGTTGTTTTCTTCTTGCTTTTTGCAGTAATCCTGACATAGAAGCTACTAAATGGTATTTCTTTTTTCTTCTTTGTGCTGACAAAATTCTTTCTTTAAGTGTTTTTTCTTGTTGCGGTTGTTCAACTGTGTCAACGCCAGAGGGTAAAGAATGTGATCTATGCTTTTTGGGTAAATGTAAATCAGGTAGCCATTGACTCATAGAAGACATCGCGGTTCGTAACGATGATGTCCGTTTTGGCTTTTTAGTTGATTTATCTTGGCTTTTTATTTTGAGATTTGAAGAAATTGACAAATAACCTGATTCGGAAACCAAAATTCCACTTGAATCTACATATTGTTCTTTCCTTACTGAAGAATGATCAATTACAGGTTTTTCATATTCGTGAACCTCACATATGACATTTCCGTTACGTTCATCATATTGCTGTTGTTTGAAATATTCTTGTTGAAGTTGATTTTGGAAGAGTTTTCTTTCAGTTATGCTTAACGATCTTGACTTTAAGCTAGAAGTTTCAATAGAACTAGTAGGAGATTTACTGCCTCCCTGCCATGATAATTGATCTTCTAAAGATACTCGTTTTGGTGAGTCATATCTACTTGATGTTGGATAATAAGATAAAGCATCCGTAAGATTTCCAGGAGGATAACCAGTTCGATGACTGGATGTTTTGTAACCGTTTTGGTAAAAATGCGGATCATTTACTCCTATTGTGTTTGCTCTAACTAAAGGTTTTTTGCCTGAATTTGTTGCTGACAATACAACAGTTTGCGCATGATAACTGGGTTCAGGTGGATAGGAGTCAATTGCAGATTTCGTGATTGTTTCTGCGAGTTCATTTCTATCTAATAAATCTGAGAAATTTCTATCTTCTGATAACATTCCCCTCGGGCTACTATAAACTGTAGTAAAAATAGGTTGTCTATTTCCTGCAACTGAATAAATTGACGGCGCTTCGTTTCCGTAATAGTATTCACTCATATTAGTTACTGCTTGGTTTGAGTATGATAAATCAGTTTTAACAGAAGCTGTGACAAGTTTATTTTGTAACCTACTAAAATCTGTAGTTTCAGAAATTTCGTTAACATTTTCTTCTCTTCTGTAACTATAATCTCTTTTCATTCCTTTGACTTCATATGCATATGAATCTACTAATGTTTCAAGGTATGGTTTAGAATCCATCTCATATGCAACTTTTTGTATAGATTGTGGAGAAGAAATTCTTAATTTATGACTTTCATAATTCCCGTGAGTTCCTCGCGATGTTTTTGGAGAACCTGGACTCTTTTCTAGACTTGACCAGCCACTCATAGAAGATAATCCAGAATCTGACTTAGCTGCTACTATATTATTGGAATCTCTTTTCAAAAGTTTTGGTGAAGTTTTTGGAGACTTTGGAGAACGGGGACTTAAACGCATACAATCTACTGAAGCAGATCCAGTGGACAGCATTGCTTGACGTAAAGGTGAGTCATTATTATTTTCAATAGAAGAGAATAACTCAACGCCGTTCGGAGGAGCTGGTGGCGGGGGACTAGGAGATTTAGGTAATCTTGTGTCTTCAAAATTCAAGTCTATTCTATTCTCAATAGGTTCATCGTATATATCGTGAACAGATAATGGGGAATGTTGATCGGAACTTTTATATATTTCATCGTAGGCTTGAGGAGTCGATTTGGAAGAATAATAACTTTGTCTAGATGTATCTGCGCCTTGGTAATTTGAACTATAATCAAACCTTTCTCGCGATAAAGCGCTAGGTGATTTAGATAATTTGGCTGCATTAATTTCAGCATTAGCCACCGCTGAACTGTAAGCTAAACGACCTGTTACAGTTGTATATGGCTCTGTGCTTGTTCTTTCCGGCACATATTTACGCCTTGGTGAGATATTTGCAGGTAAATATTCTAGTTTTCTTTCTGTTACCGTGTTTTCAGACAAAGATAGTCTTGAGGGAGATTTATCTCTTGGATGTGATTCCTTAGGTATGGTCAAATCAAAATCATCAAATTTTTTCATCATCTCGCTAATAGCCCAATTTTCCCCTCCTGTGTAGATATTTTTTAATTGTTCATTAATTATGTTTCCATCTTCCACTAATGTTTTTGCTTCTATTTCTCTATCATGTTTCGATGACATTTTTGTTTCAGGGGTAAGAAGTCTATTTTTCAAGTCTTTTAACTCTCTCGAATCTTTATGTAATTGGCTTGTCAATCTATCTAATTCATGTAATTTATCTACAGTGATTTGATCTATTGTACTTAAAGTAGACAAATGAACTAAATCTCTTTCACTAATTCCGGGTCCACCTTGTAAACCACAGTAATCTTTGTATTCATTTGAACTATACATTTGTCTAGACGTAGTAGCCATTAACTCCATGTCGTGTTCTTCGGGCGCTTCCCATATCATACCGAGTTGAGAATTAGGCAAGGAACTTTCTTCACAGACAAGATCATCTCTATATGCTTGATTTAAACTCTTATAGAATGCCTCATCAGATTCCATTACTTCTTCCTGTGGGTCTATCAATACAGAACGACCTATATCTAACCCTTCTTCTATACCATCCTCAACAGTGCCATTTCCTAGTATTTCCCTTATTACTTCTAACCGCGTCATCGAATCTCTTGATGTGACTGTGCGACACGTGTAAAAATCAAGCAAAGTTGAAATAACACCTTGTTGATCTGCTAGTAACGTTTCCAACCTCTCCAACCTTTCCCACATTCTGACGTATTCTTGGCTGAGCAGGTCCAAGGCACGCCATGCGTATTTAAGTTCGGTTTCGAGTATATTAAGCCGCGTGCCGAGGCGTTCCATATAATCACTGATGATGTAATCTCCTGAGTATGGAGGCAAATCCGGTGGAAGTGACAGGGAGCACTCGTCCATATCTCCCTCGGCACCCCCACTCCCGCCGCCCTCGTTTTCCTCCATCGCGCCGCTTGCACCTGCTCCAGCATTGTCGTGAATG
Source organism: Pachliopta kotzebuea (assembly GCA_018246255.1). NCBI lineage: Eukaryota > Metazoa > Arthropoda > Insecta > Lepidoptera > Papilionidae > Pachliopta > Pachliopta kotzebuea. The sequence continues at coordinate 8,924 of DWLS01001176.1, read as the reverse complement.
TCGCGCATCATCTTGGGTCTGAACAGAAATTTGGTTGTAACATTTTTCACTGTGAGTCATCCCATATCGTTTCACTGTTGTCACTTCTCACACTTAACTCACTGTTAGTTTTCTTTAAGGTCATTTTTAATTTCATTTAACCCTAATGCATATTTGCAAGATTTTCACTTTTAACACTTATCACTTTTTAACACTGTTATATTTTGTACTTCGACGGAATTTAATTGATACTTTCACATCAAAAATATAATTTTATAAATATCTTAACATTACTATTCTGAAATTTTCAACCGGAAATCATTATTTTGTTCGTAAGACACTGATATGATCATAAGGATTATCTTATGAACATACCAGGGGAAAGGGGTTAAAGGATTACCTCACAGGAATATATTAACAAACGTTGTTATATTATAAATAAAAGCGTAATAATACAAAATAAAGTTAATATACATTTTAAATATTAATATTATAGCAATATAACAACTAGTAGGTAATACATTCCTTTATGAGGCAGCTCAGCGATTCATATATGATTTCACTTGAACATTTTGAGTTCAGAGGTGAAAGGTGTCTCCCGGAAGAGGGAGGATAAGGAGTACTGAAGGATCCGAGATTCACCATCGCTTCACTGTGATACGAGGATATAGTATTTTCCCTTATAAGGAATTAAATTTACTATTACATTCACGAAAGATATTTTTTACTTTTATTAGCGTGGTTTTTATTTTGATTTAAGGCTTTATAGGTTAATCGACGATTTGTTATATATTTTATTAAACCATTTATTAAAAAAAAACAGATTTAGAGAACAATTATGTAAAAACGTAGTTCTTTAATTTATTTTATTTACATAACGAAAATATAATGAAGTATATTATTCAAAGGCTCCACACTACGCAAGTCTGCCCTATAAGCTATAGTCGTCTATTATTATTAACTGTATTTACATATAAGGTTTGATTATAGATAAAAATATTTAAACTAAGGGATTATATACTTTAGTACATATTTTTTTTTATCCTAGACGGAAAGTAGAATAACTTAGTATTATTTATGTAACTTTATTTCATTGTAAAGTATAACTAAGGAGTCGACTAAATAGATTCACTACGTTAGTTTATGTTTGAAAAAAAATCTACATTAAGTATTGATAAGTCTAAAAGTACATAAATGGAATATTTTATTGACACTCTTGGATACAAGCCAAGACTCACCCAAAAGTTTTTCTCAACACTAATTGGATTTGTCTCACGGAAATAAGTCAAGATATTCCAAGTGAAGAAAATTTTTGTTGATCAAACTCACATTACTTAGAAGATCCGTTGACCGTTTACAGCGAATAGTCAGTAATCTGACTTCTAAACTTAATTGTAAGAACTAACTTACAATGTGATGCCTTAATTTATAGTATTTAAGTTATTTTTTCTTTGGTACGGCGACGAGACGAGTAAGGCGTTCACCTGCAACGCTGGTAAAGAAGACAACATCACTTGAAACGTTAGTTTATAAATCTTGTTACCCCAGTAATTTTAACTCTATTCTACCAAGTATTGAATTACCATTTTGTTACAAATAGTATTTATACCTTTGACCAGGAACAAGCATTATTATCAATAACTTTAAACTATATATAAGTTGAATAATCAAAGCGTCTATTAAAGAGAACGAATTGAGAACTTACTACTTATTGTAGGCTAGAAATAATAACAAAGCTTGTCCTCAAACATGTTATTTAACAGCAGACATTATTAATTATGATAGTACAATATAATTACTGCTAGAGTATAAATTTTTTCTTGTTTCATTCCTAGAAGTCAACATTACTACATATTGATATTAATGTGATGTAATATCGGAGGCAGTACTCGACAAGGAAAGCTACAAATGCGCCAATATCCTTGATTATCAAGGCTTGAAGGACTAATTAACATTAATTATACCTTCTATCTCTTTTGCACTTGATAAGAAGTAATTATAAATTAATTATAATATATAGTAATAGTCTATGAACGTACTAATTCAAATGAAAACTGTGTAAGTTAAATCGTAGTAGAGAGAAAAGGTTTTAGTGGGGTGCTATAAAACCACTGCTATATTTACTACCATTAAAAGTTTATATGCAAATGTAACGGTTTGTAGCTAGTGAAATTACTAAGGTAATTAAACTGAAGATTTTTTGTCTAAATGCGACGATCGCAATTGATTTCTGTGAGCGTTTCCGGAGCCTTTATGTTACGATGTACTTCTACTAATACTTTAGGTAATCGTACTGTTAATATCGTCAGATGAGATTTATTTTTATTCGTGATGCGAGGGGACGAACTGGACTTTCACCTGATTGTAAGTGATACGCTTGGTTATAATAACGCGATGGTTAAGATGATACATAGTGCCATTGCGCTCGGTTTGAGACGTAATTAGTTAAGTCTCCGTACCACAGTAATTTCACTAACTTACAGCACCCTTTAAAGAGGAATACAGTAATGTTTATTTATTACTATTTGGTGGTATAAATAGGAGTTGCAGTAGTATCTAGATGGTCTCCGGTATCAAAGATTTGCACCAGCGATTGGAAGAAAGAATTTTAAATGAACACAACATTTCAAAGAAACATTAAAATGTATGAGTATCGGATGCCAAGAATTAGTCGATTTCGGATTGAATTGTACGGCTTGCCGGAAACGGGCCTCAGATTATAACGAATGAGAGGCTGCGAAAAGAGAATGCAGCTGTTGGCACCAGTTCAACCTTGGCCGCAGATGTTTCCTCTGCGAACTCCGTCCGTTAACTTCACTCAGACACGGCACACCGCTCTCAGTTTAAAAGTCTTTCCATTGAAATGCATTGGCTTTTAAACTGCAAAATAGATTATTTAAACATTTAAACCAACACCACACTGCACGTAATTTTAAAAGCAATTATTCCATTTCCTTTTATAATAAGCTAACACCTAAATTCACGTGCTGTCAACTCACAAAGAGGCAAAGGAATCTAACTATGAACATATAACAAAGCAGTTGTTTGCTGTACAACGGAGGTTGTTGTTTCTATCGCATTAAGGAAACTTTATATGATTATAGCGCTGAACAATACTGAAATTAATAAGTCAATAAGTAAGTTAGTAAGTAAACTGGATTAATTCAATAACAGTAAACCAATTGTTTTTTATTTAACTTAACTATGAGAGGAATAAGATCACCTGACAGTTCACGTTCAGGCTGTAACAATATAGCTTTATATAGGATTTTTAATTTGATGGTAGCTTTAATACGTTAAAAGAAGCTACTCAAGTAGTTTCATTATGCGTTTCAACTGAAGCACAATTCTGTTTTTTCACTGATATATTATAGACATAAGCGTTGCGGTAATATCACAGTGGATTCAACATTAGTGGCTGTAACGGACGTGTTTAGTTTGACGCAGTATTTTGAGTGAAATTGACGTCAGATTGGCGGACGTCTATTAAAAAATTGCCGCGGCAGTCATAAATCAAAAATTAAAGCTCCACTTCGATATTTTCCGGGCTGACATGCCTAAAGGGAAAGTCTTAGCTGGGCGGAACAACGGCACATTGTAATGGTACAACAAAATTATACAAGAACATTTTTGATTACATGAAAAAATGTAACATTGAACTGATGAGACGAACAAGGCTTTCACCTGATGGTAAGTGATATGCTTGGTCACAATAATATGTTGATTAAGATGGTAATACAGCAACATAGCACTTGTCGCCTTCATACATATTATTCAAGTAATTTTACTAGCATACAACACTCTTCAAACTGAAGCAGTAATATTTATCTGCAATAGGAGCTACGGTGGTTCCTACCTAGACGGTCTGTTGCAACGGAGACCAATAAACAGTAAACTTTATATAAGTCTCGTTACCACAGTAATTTTACTAACTACAACACTCTTTAATACACAGTAATGTTTGTACATTACTATTTGGCGGTAGAAATAGGAGCTGCGGTAGTACCTATCTATAAGGTATGTATCTAGAAAAACCTACTACCAGTAACTTTAAATATAATTAATTGCTTATAAAATTAGCTGGTTAATTCAAAAGACGACAGATGAAGCTTTAATCAGCAAAGATTCAGAATGTAGATTAAAATAATTAAAGTTATAGTAACGTTAATTAATTTAATTAAAGGGTTGCGATGTTTTACTAGTTTATTGAATCATCAGGAGTCCCAGCTTTAAATACATTTAGTTTCCTGCCAACGGCGAGGTGGCTTTGAGAATTAGAACACTGCGGTGTCTATTAGATTATCCCAAATAATCTAGCTCTGGGCACCGCTGTCTTTTCACGAAAGAAACGGGAAAAAAACCAACAAATTGTTTAGCCTTTCACAAAATTAGTCGCTTGAGTATATGTCAATGTTTGCCCCCAGGCGGGTCTGTCCGCGGTCCCCCGTGGACCCTCATTTTTTCTACGCGGTTCCCATTGTCCCACTAACGAGATTGCGCTAATCCCGCCCCAGTCCTTTTTTTGAGTTAAAGGAAACAAGTTGTTTCAGACACAATTGTTGCGGGATAATTGGAAAGTGGACCGATAAACTTTTAAATATTCGATTTTCTTTTTATATAAGATTACAATATTCTCAAAATGAATATTCATACAATTATGCCTTTCGTTTCAATCAAGAAAACCTTCCCGGACTAACTTTCACCTACTTTCTTTCTAATTTACGCGCCTATATCTTTCTGCACCAAATATCGCAAATTCTTATAAGTTAATGCAGAGATTAAACTACTAATAGAGAAGTAAATTTCTCATCAACAAAAAAGATTAAAACCTTTTTTAATCGATGAAGCAACGAGACGATCAAAGCGTTCACCTGATACTAAGTAATACGCTTGCCTATAACGCGGGTTAGAATAGCATACACAGCATACACAGCATCACATTACGCTTAACACCTTGATACAGTAATTCTTAAGTCTCGTTACCCCAGTAATTTCACTAGCAAAGATCACCGTTCAAACTGGAACACAGTTATGTTTACACATTACTATTTGGCGGTAGAAATATGAGCTGCGATCACCAGTAAAAGTTCATTAGAAAAGAATACAAATATTTTAATATAGACGTATTATATATACTTCATGTTACAGTCTCAGTATTAATATTATATTAATATGCTATAGTACGAGATATAGATCTACAGATAATAAATTAATAAAGAAAAGAGCGGAATGAATACTAAGGAAATATAGTAAAAGTTTTGAAATAGTACATAAGATGATATTTCCTTTTGATTAGTGAGGATTGGATGAAGTAAATCGGTAGGTAAGTAATCACTACTATGCTTTGGCTATAAATATATGAAAGTCAGGATATTCTGGACGAGCTTGATCTGCCTTAAATACATTATCAATATTATAAAAAAATAAAAATATATTCATTTGTCATCACAAACCATAGAAATTTAGGAAAACACAGTTTGAAGCTATTTATATACATTTTACAATATGTTTATGGATCGCTGGTGCCTGTGATAGATCTCAAACTAATATATGATATTACAAGTTAAGATAACGAAATGAATACTAATTTTGTATAATTTAAAGATTTAAAAAGTAGAAGTTGATTTTACAAACATTAAGAATTAAATATATTTTTTTTAGTAAAATTATAATCGGAATATTCATAGAAGAATAAGAGTAGAATAAGATAAGAGAAAGAATACTTCATAGTAATAATGTACCCGATGATTTTATTAAATATTCTATTAACTTAGTTTATATAACAAAATTATTATGCAAAAGTTAACAATTAGGTAACTAAATAATTTGAAATTTCATCTAGTGATTACTATCAAATCTAGTAATCTCTAATAAATATTCTTTTATATGTTCCTTGTACTATTAATAAAGAAACATTAATAATATTTTGAGTGAAGAGACCTTTAACAAAATCTTAGTTTTTTAGTTAAAAACAGCAATCATATAAAACTTTAAATAATTATGAACTATTTGTAGTTTATATATTTGATTGAAAGATTGTAGAATTAACAAGGAAACAAGGGTTTAGAAGCAGTTGATTGTTTAAAGCGATGTTTTATAACAACGGAAAAGTGCTTTGTGTCCCAACTTTATCCGTTTCCTACGTGGCAATTTTACAAATTAAACCACCTCGTAACACGAAGGTGTTGTCACTTTGTGAGAAATAAGATTTACGGTCCCACCCGCTTATATTTGAACGTAAGAATATACTGTACCCGCTGTGAGGTCACAGAACAAGCAAGAGCGGCTATGAATTATATTTATGGTAACGTAGTCACTGGAACACGGTTTTTCTTAGTAATAATAGCAATGTCGACGAAATTGGTTTCCTATTACACGAGTATAAAATTATGAACCTTTGTTTACAGTGCTCTTTATATCTAAAGGCATTGTGTTACTGCTCCGAGCGATTCTCGATCTTACTACATATATGTAAGGGACGTATTTCTTCCGTTGTAAATGGAGGTTATTGTCGCGATCGAGCTGATAGGTTTTAAATTTTTCCGTTGCCACTAAGTTATGTAACGCACCAGCTACATCACGCAAGTTCAGTTGGAGGTAGTTTTTAAAAATATGAAATTCATTAGGAGACAGATTTATCGTGAAATAGGCTTCGGCGAGAGCAAAGGCTTCTACTCACGCAACTGGAAAATAACTGCGTAGTGATTAAGAGTTATTTATTATTACATAAGGAATGGTTATTTGCTTTTGTTCACAAATAACTTAATAACGAAATATTGGGACAGCTGCTTCATAAAACTGGTATAAGTATAGCAAGACGAAGTATTTCTAAAATAAACGTTATATATCTTTTAAAGGATGACAGTAGTAAATATAATATATATTATGATAACAATGAAAATGTAATTTGAAAAAGGGTCTAATATATGATAAAGTTAAAGCACAAAAATATTAACTGATATAAACATAATTAACTGTTTTGAAATGAGGCAAAAACGTAGTGGAATTACTATTCATTAGGTAGTAAAGTATGATAATTAACAATAAAAACTTTAGTGATTAATATGATTAGTATCATACAAAAGTTTTATAATAATATTTTAAGGTAACTTTGAACTAAGCAAAAGATCTTGTGTTAGAGAAACATAACTCTTATTATCTATAATAAAACAGGAATTATGTTATTTTGTTATATTCTAATTAAATTATTTAAATAATTACAATTTTTTCTATAGAAATATCTAAATTTGATTTCATGTTATATAAACTTTTTATATGTATATTGAAGAAAAATAAAGTAAACTGTTCTGTAAATAATTTTTTAATTGGAATAATTAAAAATGTATATTTAAGCGTCAAAGTCTACGGCATGAGGTATCTTTAAGTAGGTTTCGAAATGTACCAAGTAAATTATGATTTTTGTCCGTTAACTATATAGTTACGTTTAGTTCTATTCATGAAACAATATTTCAGTATAATACTGATGATTTCAGTTATGTAGATATTTGAGAATATTATCGTTTAATAGTTGGGTTAAAGGTTTAAAGCGGAAGTAAGTGTGGCAAGCATTGTGCTGTTACCGACGTAATCCGGTTTTTTCTCTTTACTAATGAGAACCGGTCGCAGTCGATGGAGTGCCCAATTTATTTCCATCTGCAACGTATTCAAACATCGGAAAAAAATGTATACTCTTCTTCACGGGCGCAACGTGGCCCAAACAATTTAAATATTAAGCCGAATGCTGCGAAATTTTATTTCGGTTTTCGACAGGATAACCGATGACTTCAATTGTGAACTCAATTATCTCCCGGAATCGTTAAGGGGGCATTAATTACACGGGCTTTCGAGTGAAACGATCATCAATCAAGGGAACCGTCCCTCTTTCTAAGTTTCTTGATCACAAAACAATTATAACAACAGTTAACTTTAACGTCGATTTTAACTGCGTTACTAATATCTGATTTATAGAAAATATTTAGAGAGTGAAAAATATATATTTCATATTAATAATTAATGAAATCAAAACATATATTTTATACATATACAGATTTTTTAATAACAAAAAAGGTCATAGCGATTATTATTTTGTATAGGAAATATTATTTTATAAACAAAATTATCATAATTTAATTTATCTTATTATTTTTATTTTACTATTGTTAAGATTAAATTATTACATTATGGACCAAACAGTAGTCTGAAATAAAGTTAATTTATTTATTTATTATTATTTATTTCATGTATTAAGTTACTGGAGTAAGTGTCGTAGTAATAGCGCGTAGCACGCCCGTAACGCCTGCTACATGTCTACGAACGGCGAGTGAATGAATTTATTTCTAAACACCTACCGCTTAATTGAATAGTAAAGTGTGGTTAAAATTCACTGATACAAGAGCCTTTAAATTATAAACGTTTAAATTTAACTGTTATATTTCACAACTGTTTTTTTTTTAGATCATGTAAAATATTTTAAATTTTCATTAGTTAACTTACTTAAAATATACAACACTATGGTTATTTTATAAGAATTAGTGGTTTAATTAATATTTTGTATGTGTACGGCTGGTTTATTTTAACTTTGAAACCACGCGGCGGATTTTGGAGATAAATTTTTTTAGGTTATAAAGTTAGGAACGATGGACACTTGAATGTAACTATATGAATGCCGGCGGAAATTCGAGTGGGTTCGACACGTGGTCCTATTAAGTTAGGCCCCGAAGACCCATCACTTCACAACACTGTCACGGAGGCGCGTGGTGCCGGCGGCGGGTGGTGGTACTTTGGCGGGATGTGGTAGGATATGACCATGAGACGTCGTCTGGTTAGAGTAGGAGGCGGTGGCGGTGAGGCCGCCTGTTACGACCGGCTGGGGGCTCATCTAAGGGAGCGGACGCGGCCGGCGGGTACCCTGCCGCGCGCTGCACTGATGCGCGCGCCGTAGCCGC
>DWLS01001175.1:0-23290 GCA_018246255.1 Pachliopta kotzebuea | reverse complement strand
CTAGTGCTGCAAGATGGGTTTTCGCAGCACCCGCCCAGATATGACAACAGTACTCCACACACGACCGGACCTGTGCTTTATATAAAGTCAATAGCTGTCCTGGAGTGAAATACTGCCGCACTTTAGCAAGGACCCCCAGTTTCCCAGTTTATTTTTAAGCGTTCCCCTTCGTGTTGTAGGTAAGGGCAGGACCCTTCTCTCTCTCTCTCATTCTATCTATTTGTTATTCTTTCATTCTACATTTCCATCTTTCACTCTTTCTATATATCCTTATCTTTAGTCATCTTTCAAGCATCGCCCCTCAATCCAAATTTCGCCGCATTTTACATTTTGAGTATTTTTGCTATTTTTATCTTTCATATTTATTTATTTACATTGACATGTATATTTTTATTATATTATTCCACTTCTTTCTTTTCTCTTTTATATTATTACAATGTTAACTTGTTGTCTATACTATGTTAACCAGTGCCGTGTTATGTGCAAGCGTATTATTTACCATCCGGTGAACGACTTGCTCGTCTCGTCGGTTAGTCCAGAGGTCGGCAACCTTTCAGCCGGAAAAGTCAAAAATTACAATTTCCAAATTTCTTTCTTTTTTCTTGTCAACCAAATATATATTTTTAATATTGTTCATTTATTCATTAAAAGAAATATTTATGTAATACATAAGTAAAGTTTTTTTAAAGAATGCTGACTAATCGTCGTTAAGGGATTCAGAATGATTTAAATTTTTTTTTAAATAATGTTTTTACGTGTGGAACCAAAGAGTTAAATTCACATTCAAAGAGCCACATGTAGCTCGGGAGTCGCAGGTTGCCGACTCCTGGCCTAGTCGAATAAATAAAAAATCAATTGTCATTCGGACCAAAGTGATTGAAGCCTTTGTCAAAACCGAATTATTATTACCATTGTTAATCTTCCGTCGTAACAACATTGTATTACAACTGTTAACATATGACATATAAGTATTGCCACTTAACACCTAGTTAAATTGAAACTGAATGTTGTCCATTGTATATTAATTAGGAAACGATTAAATCAAAAATGTTATAACAATAGCAAAATAATATACAGAATCATTGAGAAGATAATTATTCATTTATCTTCAGCCGATAGTTGTCCACTGTTGGACATAGGTATCCCCTAATAGTGGTGGGATTTGGGTCGTCTCCGCCACGCTGGCCCAATACGGGTCGGTAGCCAGATCCTCGTTCAAGTTACTTTTTTATTAATATTATTATAGCTCACTTAAATCACATAAAGTTAACAGTTGTTGTAGATATCTAGTTAAAATCTAATAACACGTATGAGGTACACCAAATATATTTTGAAAAAAATTATTTAATTCAAAAAGGTTTGTCCAATCGCCAAATACATATTATATGCTTTGTTAAAAAGAGTTTACTTTTGTTTTCCTTTCATTTCTTCTAGACGTAAATGGTTAATTATATTAAAACTCGTTTCTTGATTAGCAAGTTGGACGAGCAGGCGAGGTTGGCTTGGATCCCGTGAGTCGTTGTGTGGGACCACATACACCCAGCTAGCTTACTATAAGCTGAAGATGATGACAGAAATGATTCTGTGAATTTTATTAGTAAATTTGGTTATTACCACCAGTAGTTTCAGGAGATCATCTAGGTAGGAACCGCAATTCCTAATCTTATACCTGTAGTAGACAATTTTTTTCTGATTGGCCGTGACAAGACGAGCAAGGTGTTCACCTGATGTTAAATTATACCATCCCATAACAATGTGTCGCTTGTTAAGATGGTATACGCACCACATTGCGCTCGTCACCTTGAGACATATGATCTTCAGTCTCGTTAACCTAGAAATTTCACTAGCATACAGCATCCTTCAAACTGGAATACAGTAATGTTTGCATATTAGAAAGAGGTTAGAAATAGGTGCTGTGTAAACATTACTGTGTCTAAAATATTGCGCACATTGCCTTGGGAGGTAAGATGTTAAGTCTCGTCGTGTTGCACCTCGCATGTCTTTGGTTTGGACTCTTAAAATCTAAAACACCAGAGTATCTATACGTTAAGCTAAATTTTTTGCTACTTCAAGATAAGCGCAACATTCGAAGCACTCGCTCTTGCCTTGTATTCTATAAGCAAATGTCTTTGGCCTTTGAAGGTAGTTTCCGCCAACAAGCAACAAAGTGCGGGAATAATATACCTCCTCCTTTAAGTAATTCTCTTACCCCTGTTTATTTTAAAACTAAATTAAAAACACACCTCTGAGAAAAACAAACTTAGCTCTCAGCCTAATCATTCCTTAGTGCCAATGGTAGATCCTATTTGAAGTTTCAACACGCCCTCGTCTTTAAACCTAACTCTATAAACTTCAAAATTATCCTCTTTTTCCTCATATTCTATACCTTTTAATTTATAGGGCATAAAAACCTTGATAATGAAATCGTTCCCAAACTAGGTGGTAGCTGAAAATCAGCGTGTAGTTCACTGCGTGGCAACATATACACTGAGCTATGGCCATTTTGTACCATTGCAGTACACAGCAGCAGCAAAAGTATTGTAAAATTTATCTTTACTTTGTCATTTAATGTTCAGTTGTATAAATATTATTGTACTGCGTGGACAAATAAACTTATTTATCTATCTATCTCGTTACCGTAATAATTTCAACTACAGTGATATTTAAATGTATGTGGACTATGTCCAATATCAGAGACCTAGCACCAATCAGTAAGTTAACGCATTCCGATGCTGTAATATCAACGTGTAAACTGATACCAGTATCTACATTCGTATGAATTAATTACAGGCCACACTTTTCCCGCGGCTTTCTAGTGAGCGGTGCGTGACGGCAGGCGGATCATTGTGATATATAGCCGTTTCTTTTCATTGTATGACATTGTCTCATTCTCGCAACCGGCTCATTTTGTTTGTTTATTCGTAGAAATTCCGCTTATTGTGCTATTATGATAATTTTTAAGTAAATCATTTTGTTGTTTAATCGCAACCATTGTATCAGATTTGATAAATAAATATTTCCAAAAGAACACCGGTTACTATCAAGTATGATTAATGAGAGTATTGAAGTAAATGTTGTGAATTCAATATAGAAGATGGTTGGGTAATATAAAACTAGATTAGAACATCATCATCAGCCAATAGCCGTTCCCTGCTGGATGTATGCCTACCCTTATATGTGAGTTTGTGGGGAGCCAGAGTCTCGTTTGTTGATTAGCAGGATCCCCCACGAGCAGGTGAGGTTGTCTTGGGTCCCATGAGCTTTTGTATGGGAACTCTTTAAAACCTTCGTAATTTTCTTCAGTTATTATCATTATTTTGAATTAAAATAGCTCTTCCTAGGTTAGCGCGTTTTACCAGCGGGCAACCCAATACTAGGTAGGAGGAAAATGGCTGTTTTATGGTAGTTTTGATAAACATCAATTTTTTTAACAAAAATCTTTCTAAATACTTTTGTCTCATCTTTGTACTTATTTTATTTGTTCATGTTGCGTAATAAATGAGGTAGAAAGATATTTATTTAAAAGTAGGTTGTATATATTTACTATGTATAAAAATTTATTTACTGCTTAATCTCACTGGTGGTAGGTCTCTTTTGTAGGAGACCGTCTAGGTAGGTATCACCGCAGCTCTTGTTTCTACCGCCAAATAGTACGCAAACATTACTATGTTCTGGTTTGAACGGTGCTGTACAGTGAACTGGAGTAACGAGACTTAACACCTTACGTTTCGAGACGAAGAGCGCAATGTGGTGCTGTGTGTACCATCTTAACCAGCGCTGCGTTGTTATGGGCAAGCGTATCACTTACCATTGGGTAAAAATATAAATAAAAAAGTAATTTGTTTTACTTTTAGGTACTTTTTTAAACAACAACAAAGATGATTTATATTCAATACATTTAGCACTTTCGTAATGCGTTGAGTGTAACCGGCGTCGGCTTTTAAGTCGATTCTTTGTTTGTAGTCTCATAATGAATTACCATCATTTTTTAAAGGTGTTAACTTATTAATAAATGATTTTGTGAACATTACTTTTTAAGTTAACATGTTTTCATTTTTATTTTAAAATAAGTAAACATTTGAAAAACTTATCTTAATGTCATAAAACAAACTTAATCAATAAGACAATAGTGTGGATATTAGATGTAGTAAAGTTGATGACATTTATTCAGATTTCTTTAGTATTTTTTGGTTTTTCATAGTTATTATTGGGAATAATACGCTATATGACCCGTAGAAGTACGGGTTAGGTCTTCTCAGAGGTTAAGTTTCCGGTTAAGGAAAATATTTATAGGAAATTGTGATGTTCCTTGAGACAACAATCAATTTCCAATACCATTTCCAGGGCATGAGAAAACCTACAAAATCACAGTAGGAACACAAACAGGACTGTTACATTTATTTATTTAAAACTTTAATGGAAATACCTAAAATTAGAGTCTAGAAGGGGATTTAATAGCTATAAGCATTCTCTGCCAGTCGCCCAGAAGGTGGGGAGAAGCTGTGGTTGATGAAGTGATTGAGTTGAGATTTGAACACAAAATTACATGAATTCTGTTAGTGGTTACATTCATGTTAAAGATGATGACACAGTAATGTTTATGAACCTATATTTTTGATGTATTTGTATGTATGTGTATCATTATTGATAATATTAATTTTATCTTATCTTAAACTTCCAACTTCCGCAACATCTCACCTCATCAAAGGTTGGCTGGTAGAGAATGCCCGAAAACATTAAACCCGCCTTTTGTATAACTTGTTTTAAGGTCTGCAATAAAGAATATAAAAAAAGATTGTTTAAACTTTAATCATTACAGTATAAAGAGAAGTCCAATTGAATTTGTTTAAAAATAGAAAATTTTCATAGTAAAACTAATGAAATGCGTCGGCATTCGTCGCGAACCTACTATCACACCCGCTGTACATACTAAACAGCATAGAATTTGTGTTCACCATATGTTTAACAGAGAAACATACAGTAGCTTCGAAACGTTACACAGATTGTTACCACCTCATGGTGGTATATCATAGATCGTATACCACAATACGATTATGTCTTTTATGCCTATATTATCCTTTTTCTTGTAATGATCTCTTTTGTAGATTACTATTTATTTAAGTCTTTATTGTAAAATAGGATCCAAAAGGCGACCCTAATGTCTATACGTATTCTCTACAAGTCAATCTAGAAACTGGAGCAATGCTTGTTGTAGGTAAGGAGGAACATTAAACATTAACTAAAAGAAAGATGAAATAACGTAATACTGTTAATAGAATATACACCTATATATAAACAAATACACTTTTATATATATACTTTAATAAATTCATACATATATAACGAGAAATTAGACTTTTGTGTCTAAATAATATCTGTGGTTTATTATTTCTACATATGGAGTACTATGTAGTACTCATTCTCACGGGAGGGCCTAGGTGACTGATGTACTAATTTCAGTCGTAATGAACTACTACTTAGAGCTTATTAATTGTTGTTTATATACACATCTAATAATAAAAGAATAACAATGGATCATTCAACCATTAATAGCTGATACTGTTACTAATATATAACTGTGAATCAGTTCTTTTGTTACTCTATGTTGTAACATGTATGTGTAGTCGTTCTTTACTCATTTAATTACAACCATCTTCATTAGGAAATACTTTAAGCTTGTTTCTGCAAGTTATGTGAAATTGGATTCTTTGTTTACATCCAGCATCAGAGGCGTAATTACTCCATATTGTACTTTTAATACATTAAAAGGCACATTATAAGCGCTCCGTGTAAACAAATACAAATTAATGTTGATTTATTTCAATCAGTTTTATCTACAAATGATATGTCTTCATGAAAAACAAAGAATTTTAGGCTTAATAGTCGTTTAGAACCTATGTGATATGGAAGAATTTTCGCAATTGTCATACTTAAAAGTTATCTGTATAGAGGAAAAAAAATTGCAAGGAAAATATCAAAAACGATCGTTAGTTTCTATGATCAACAGGAAAGATTGAAATCTATGTATCTCGGTAAACGTGTTAAGGTTGTTTTTTCATATACGTTTAATGATTTAATTAAGTGCGAGAAAGATTAACGATTGGTGTCTTATTTTTGTATCAATTCATATAAAAAAAAAACGTTAAATTGTATAATATTACATAACATATGTTTAATTCTGAACTGAATAATACATATTTAAAGATACATATTTGAGTTGAGGTCGCGTTCACTTTTGCTCAACTGTGGCCCGGTTTTGTGGTCAATTTGCTTGAGACCTGCGAGTGAGGTCGTCGGAAGAATGCCGTAGAATTTTGTATCCTTTCTCATTGCTTGCGAAACGTGTATGGTGCAAATTTTTACACCAATGCTTCATAGACCTCTGGGCCACCAGGTTTTTATTTTTTTTACTCCTCTACGGAAATATTCAACTTATTAAATGTCATTTACATTACTATATTACCAATAAAGTCATGCAGTACGTATAACTAGAAACCTTTTGGACTATCACATACAAGATCGTCTTTATTAAAAAGTCTTTTTTATTTAAATGCATAATAATACATTATGTAACGGAGTTTAGTTGTTTATTTTTTATTCTATGAGGCGATGAGATGAGTGAGACGTTTACCTGATGATAAGTTGCCTATAAAAATGTAGCGCGGCTTAAAATGATATAAACAATGCGCTCGTCTCGACTTAAGAGATAGAAAGTATAGTTACCCCAGTAACTTCACCAGCTCCTTTGCCCTCTAAGGGGTATAAGAAGCCCCTCACAACAACTCACCGGACCGAAGTCACCTGCCCGCGGTCACCCTGCTAATTAACAAAAAGGCTCTAGCTCCCAACCAACCAGCATTGGGCCAGCGTGGTGGGAAACAGCTCAAATATCCCACTATTGGGGGAAGCCTACGTCCAACAGTGGACGTGTATCGGCTGATGATTATATGGCTTTTCTAACTGTTATACAGTATAGTTTGCACAGTACTGTTTGTCGGCTGCATTAGAAGCTTCGGTGGTACCTACTTAGATCTACCACGTTTAAGGTTTAAGTACGTGTACTTAAAAGTGTTTATATAGAAGAAGAGATGAATTTTCTTTACAAATATTTCTGTTTTAAGAGGTCTTTCCTAGTTCTTTTTATTTGGTGTCAATAGTTTATTTATCAGGCTTTGTTTACTTAGCTTGTTTCCATTCGGGTTCGATCAGTCAGTCGGAGAGTTGTTAGCATTGACAGCGTATACAGTCACACGGTAAGGGTCTCAGTGCCGGGTTGGTCGTGTGACCACAGATTCCTGAAATAATCGAGGACAAATTCTTACTTAAACTATTTCAACATAAATTCTACTTAATCAGTTATAATATTTTATTACAAAGTGTTTTATAAAATGTAACAGAAGTAAAGTTTTTGTAAGTTATGTATTAAGAAAAATTTAACCTCTCCCTTTAATACGTATTTGATTTAGACTATCGATTGGTGTGGATTGATTAATTATAATAAACAATTTATGTACATATACGTATGTATATACTGTTTGATGATTTTATAGTTATCTTAAATTGTTAACTAGTTATTGTGTTTACCCTATCTTTTATTTACGTTTTCCAACCTTCCTTCCTTTTAACTCGGCTTTCTTGGTATGCGTTGCGGTCTCTAGTAAATAATTTCAAAAACGATTTCATTGATTTCGTATATACAGGAACAATACTTTTCGAAATCAATTAAAAAATCACAGGATAGGTTTTTTTCTTTTGTCGAAGAGATATTACGAGCGTAATGTTCACCTGACGGACAGGCAATGCCACATTGTGCTCGTCGTTGTGAGTCATAGAGTGTTAAGTCTCATTATCCCAGTAATTTCACTAGCATACAATTCTAACCGGAACACAGTAATGTTTGCACAAAACAAATTGGTGATAGAATTAGGAACTGCGCTGGTACCTACCTAAACGGTCTCCAGTAACAGAGACCTACCAAAGTAAGAAAAGAATAAGGGATATATATAAAGTAAAAAAATAGTAATAGTAAATAGAAATACACTGTATAAAATAGTAAATGAAACTATAAATTTAAAAAACTATAAATTTAATCCAAAATTGTAAAGCAGAATAAGTAGCGACAGAGGAAGTGTGGGAGGCTATGTGTGAAATAAAAGGTGATAAAAAATTTGTAAAAGAGTGGAAGACGAGGGAATATAAAAGGAACGAGAAATGTAAACAGGAATACGTATAAAGAATACTGGAAAACAAGAAAACAGTAAATAAAAATCCCTGTCCTACTTTGCGGGGGAACGAATAGAAGACCTACCGCGAGTAGTACATAGTTTTATTTCTAATATGTTATTGTTGGAAGTAAATATGTGTTATTTACAGCTTAATCTGAGGTTATATTGTGTTATTAAATATTACATTAATGCGTCATGTTCATTTGTAGTACAATATCCACGTAATACCCAGCTAGCTGTCCAACGGCGCCACTTTCTCCTTCGAAAGTAAAAGCGAACGCGGACCGGTTACCTTTCCTCCGCTCTTGTTGCAGATAATGCCTTTTTGTGCAATCGTATGTTTTGTTTTTTTAAACTTTTGTTCCTCGTTTGCACTTACAGCATAATTTGTGTAAAACAATCTTTAGCTGACGCTTTCTTTTTAAATTCAATAAAAAACGTACCTTTCTGAGTATATATTCTCTGATGATGACAGCGTTGACTCTTCGTTAGTGACGTATACAGCTAAATGCTAGGCATTCGAATCACGGGACCCACGACCTATTAATATAAACCTTTTTTTGCCGGGGGAAATCTTCAAAAAGATATCTTGCCGTCTGGGGGAAGTCAAGATTATGTAGAAATTTTTACCCACTAAAACCTGCACGTTGGTTGTTCTCAGCATTTAGACAGGACACGGGATCTCCATTCGGAACACAACCGCGGCCTTTCTAAAGCTATATTAGCATAGTTTGTCCCGAGGACTGAATTATGCGGATCCCAACACCTTCGTATATACTAACACGAGGGCTGGAGAACACGTCCAACCATGATCCTCCCCGTAATTAACTTACACCTTACTTAATATTGCTCTTGCTTCTGGTTGTGTAGCTATCTGGCGGCGACTTTTTTGAGTAATCGACGAGGTTGTGCAGAGTTTCACCTGATGGTTAGAAAGATATACAAAGCACTATAAAGTATGCGTTGCCTTTAAGATATGTCATGTTAAATATCGTTATATAATAACCTTGTTAGCTACAGTAATGTTTGCATATTACTGTTTGGTGGTAGAAATAGGTCTGTTACATTTTTTTGTATTTGATGAGTCGAGGAGACGAGCAAGGCGTTTATTTCATAGTAAGTGATACGCCTGTCCATAACAACGCTGGTTAAGATGGTATACACAGCACCACATTTTGTTCGTCGTCTTGAATCATAAAGTGTTGAGCCTCGTGGGTCCAGCAATTTCACTAGCATACAGGAATCTTGAAATCGGAACACAGTAATGTTTAAACATTATTATTTGGTGGCAGAAATGTGAGCTGTAATGGTACCTACCTTGACGGTCTCTGGCAACAGGGACCTACCATCAGTGAATTTCTTTGCACAGATTCATCATATTTATAGTTAAGATCTCTTCGTTTCAATTCATATAATGAGGCTAAGGTTTTAAATGAACGCATTATTGCTGGCATTGAATATTATTAATGCATTTGGTATTTAAAAAAAAGATTAAAACCAGTTGCCATTTGCAGAGTAAAATGCATTCTAGTTTAGTGATGCCATACCGAGTCGGTTGTAGTGTGGTATTACTTTATTTAGTCGGATATGCGTCAGTACTTGGATGTCGGACCAGTTGTTTATCCGTACCGACTCTGTGGATTGAATACTTTCAAGTGCTTTTAGAAGCAAATAAATTATATTCTCGTTGCAGATGTTTTCTTAAGTTTACTTAATTTTCCCGGGGAGGACGACTAGAAGAAAAGTACAAAGTGGTCTTGTATTTTGTCGTAGCATACTGTGGATGCTGGGGAATGTAATACCTTTTGCTAAGATGTGTTTAGCAGTGGAAAGCAGGAGAGGAGACAAGAAAGACAAGGAGAACGACGAGAAAGACAAGACAAGGAGACAGCGGTAAGCTCCGTAAGAGATCCCGGGAAAAGTGAGAAAAGAAGGAAGGATACTAAAATACTTGTAGTTCCATTTTGCATTCGCAATTAAAATCGAAAATATGAATAATATAAAATTAATAAATTCAAAACGTTGTGACTATGGCTATTTATATAGCATATGTTAGCCATTATGTTGGCATAGCGTCATTCTGCACGGACACACACCAAGAAAGGAGAGATATTAGCAGGATGCATTTAACTAGTGTCTAATTATTAATGCGAAGCGTATCATTTACCTTCATGTATCAAATCCATCCAGCAGTAAATTGCCGCAGACTGATGATAATAATACATGAAGATGTTCGGTAGAATAAAGAAAAACAACTCATTTATGGAATTAAATTTCTTGACTTCTCACATTACCTTGATACCTATATATGATATGATTAACATAGATGATCAATGACTGATGAATTTACACACTTATTTTAATTAAATTATACATCTTTAATTGCGAACACAGCAACTTTCTACTAGTAATTGATTTGAGTAACTAAAAACTTGTCGCATCGAATAAACTAGTTGTGCAATTGACTAAAGAAAACGTTTAATACTGTATGAAAGTGAACATTCAGTTGACTAGTTAGTGCACTGTCTATCGCATGTTGTTTTTTGTGACAGACGGTTTATGCCTTGTTCTTGCTTGAAAAATAAATAAATAAATACACGACCGTTACATGTCATGTATAAATAAATAAAAATTAGAATAAATGATTGCCTTGGAAATTAACTTTGTTGATTTTAACATTCTGTACTCAGATGCTTCGTATGAAATTTCTAAACATTTGAAATAAATAGTACAATTATTATGAAATACTATTTACTATATTTTTTTAATGTTGTTCGTTATTCGTTAAGAATTAGGTCACACTAATTATAAAGTTACAAAACTTTTTATTTTAATATTTTATGGTATTAAAGAATGTAGTTTTACATTCATGTCACCACAACTTGCCAATTTCTCAATTACTCATTGCTAGGGACATTTAAAAACCGGTATTTGTCAAGATATTTTTTTAAATTGCGTTGTTTTATGCGCTATGATTATTATCGGTTACAAACAGTGTTTATATTTTAAGATTGACCTATCCAAATAGTGTAAGCACCTACCTACGATTGAATGTACCGTTAAGTTTAGATAAGAAGTGATTTAATAAACGAGCCTATTAATTTAACGCTTTATGATTGTCCGTTTTATGCAATCTTTCTGAAGAAAATTTTTGTATCTGTAAATGTATTGACAATAATATTTAAATATTTAGGATAAATATTACCTAGTATTTACGTAAACAACATTAATAACTGCACTAATTTTTTGAAAAGTGTCGGTAAAAAACATAGGCAAAAATGTATATTAATTTTAACTTTACCTCTGGAATTGTGGACACGGGATTTTAACCGTGTAATTTAACTTAAGGTCAGTCGTTACTCTTTTAGTTAATGTAGCCTCCTTTGTAAAGTGAAATGCTTTAACACGGTTATATTGATATGAGAGGCTTTAGGTATGTAGATTGAGATCGTGCACGAGAGAGCGCAATCTGGGTCACTGAGCCACATACGTCGCAGGGTTGTCAACGACTTCCTGTGTGCATCGTTTAGCTGCACTCTTGCTCTTTTTACTCTTTTTAGTCTACTGAGTATTATACCTTTGTTAGGTCCTTCGTTAATAAAATTTACAATATATAAATAAACAGATTTTTGTATGTTCTCACCTCCAAGGCTCTGAGTTAAGCTCACAAGGAGAGAGTCAAGCCATTTATCAATCACGTTCCCCAAGTGTAGATTGGCGGATGTCAAATGCCCACAAAAGCTATTCTTCTTTCATCACGCTGGTTTCTTCACGATTTCCTGCGGAAATACCTTTAAAGCGTGTAGGGCATTAGCTTTACAAACTTGGCTATCATAGCTTCATAAAGAGTAAATAATAATGTACTAAAAACTCATGTTTTGTTGTAAATAAAGTAAAATTTTATTATGTTACAATTACTAAAGGATCTTTGCACTGTTCTAATAACGTTGCTTATACGATTAAAAGTGTGAAAAAGGTTAAATATAATCTTTTTTTTTATTAAAACATACAAAGATTAAAGAATTAAAACATATATGTCATCGAAAATATCCAATACCATTTTTACTTTAACATTCGAAATAATATTAAATGCAGGTCCGTATGTGATTTGTAATTATTAATAATATATGTTTCAGTATTTTTTTAATAGTAATGAATAATTAAATATTCATATATTTCATGTTTTGACTAATTTGTCTTGTCTTGCTTTTGTTTTATTTCCTATAATGTCCAACATTGCTTTAATTAAGTCCAAAAACATTCTTGATTACATAAATTTGATATGATCTCTTTTGGAGATGCCGACTGATTTACACGATCCAATTTAAGTGATAAGTTTATATTTATTTTTTCTTTAATCAGCAACAATCAAATGAATAATATCATGACATCGGAGAGCTAAGTTTCACGCTCTTCTACTTTTATACTGTTATTTATATATTACAATATTGTGTAAAATATTTAGAGAAGTCTGTTAAAGAAGGTTTTACTGAGATTTCTAGTTATTTAAATAGGTATTTGAGATGTTTGATATATATACTAGTGGTAGATCTCTGTTGCAGGAGACCGTCTAGGTAGGTACCACCGCAGTTCTTGTTTCTACCGCCAAATAGTAATGCGTAAATATTACTGTATTCCGGTTTAAAGTGTATGCTAGTGAAATTACTGTGGTAACAAGACATAACATATCTCAAGGCAGCCACCGCAATGTGGTGGACTGTATACAATCTTAACTAGCTCCTCATTTTATAGATAAGTATAGTAATTACCATCGGGTGAATGCTTTAAT
The DNA here is from genome assembly GCA_018246255.1 of Pachliopta kotzebuea. Classification (NCBI taxonomy): domain Eukaryota; kingdom Metazoa; phylum Arthropoda; class Insecta; order Lepidoptera; family Papilionidae; genus Pachliopta; species Pachliopta kotzebuea. The sequence continues at coordinate 10,276 of DWLS01001175.1, read as the reverse complement.
CGTCTCGTCGCCTCATAGATTAATAAAAAAACTTTAATGTTTGGTAAAGTTGGAGGCTTTTTTAATTCTTGCAAATAAACATGGAAGTTAAGTGACAATCCTAATATGTTTGTTACTAGGTTCTAGGTATCAAATGGTACTGTGTACTAAGTATTTGGTGTGCTCTTTAACATTCTCAACATTTTCCTACATTCGCTGATATAACGGTCTTTGACCGAGTGATGTATACTAATAAGTATTGTCTTTAACGCTAAGGTTTTTTAATTATGTTTGTGAGATAAATCTGATCGTGGATGTCATCTTTTATAATACTTTTGCTTCGTGAATTATCGTTTTGGGATTTACTGCTTGGCGATTCGTATGAAAACTTGTTTCGAATGCACCATTATTATGCACAGTTTTACAGCTTGTTTTTAAATTAAAAATTTTTATGTGATTAAAATCACCTGATCGTAAAACATTCCTTTCGTCTCCGAATAATAATTTGTTTTGCCATTTTCTCTTATTCGCCGAACTGTTTTTTGTTTAAAATTTACCACCTAGGCTATTAATGAAACTTTGTTATTGATTATTAAACGGGGAAACTTTTCTTAGTTATATAATCTTTTAAAATAAATGTAGGATATATTGATTGAATAGATATATATTTAATTGAGCTTTCAAAGAAAATATTGATCGTACCAAAAACATCAAAAAAATCATGACTCATTAGGCAATAAATTATTATAATAGGCTATCTTATATCTGTATCACTTATTGTACAGTAATTCCATTAATTCACTAAGCTATGTTTTAATTTACTAAAGTATATAAATAAATTATTTTTGATTTAATGTTTTAATTTTAAAACGAACTATGATCATAGTAATATATAAATCGTTTGATTAAGTTATTTATTGATAGATCTCTTACCGTTTTTTTTCGATTGATGTTTGGCTTTGGCCCCAACTATGACCGTCATAGATTCATCTGTCCTAGGGCTCATAGATCCAGACTCCTTGAGTCCTAGGACTGATGACACTTTGATCTTATAAAGAAGAGGAGAAAGCTGAGGCAAATGAATTAGGGGAAGGTTGAAGAGATGGACAATAAGTTGGAAGAGAAGAGGGAGAGAGCTTACCTTTCTCCTACCGAAAGCAATCTTAATTTGTTACCAGCAGTGTTTGTTATAGGAATTAGTACATTACACAGTTTTAGCGCTTATATTAGTTATTTTTTTTTGATAATGAGGCTTATAATCTGTTAGTAATGTAACATAGTGTTGTGTATCCTAATCAGCATCTAAATGTTATTTATCATCTGTTGAACGGTTCATTCGTTCCCCTATAATGTCATATAATATGCATTATTTGCTCGTTAGCAGATAATAAAAAAACTACGTTCAAATTGTTACTTGTTCAAATACGTTATTAGGAAACGCACACTGCAATTTTATACGGTTACCTTAACAAATCGGATTTATTTCATTAGTAGCGGTATAACGATAAAATCCCTTCTGTTGTTTTCTAGTTATTAGTATGGAAATCAATTAAAAAAATATATAAGTCGTGTGGATCATGCGGCTGTATACCACTTCCTCTTCTTAAAACATCATCAGGTCACGAGGCTACTGCTTTTTGTTGATTTTATAATCTGTGTAATCACGCTCCTATTGAAGTATATGTTAATTGTAAAAAAATCGCTTTATTTTGTATGTTCGGTTATGATGTGGGTAATTATAAAAAAGCCTAACACTACATTTGATGGAGAGGCAAATGACGATGTTAGTTCGACCCGGACACCGAACCTTGAACTGTGCGCCTGTCAGCACGAATTTACACATGGCTATACAGAGATTATTAAATATGTTTGTTGATGAATTAATAACGTTAATTTGTTTTGGCATATTTTTTCAATCCATCGATAAAATAGGAGATTGATAAGTGTGATACTTATATACTATTTTATATTTTTCTTATTTATCATTATAGATGTCCACTGTTGGATATAGGTCTCCAATATTAAAGAATTTGGGTCATTTCCCACCACGCTGGCTCAATACGAATTGGAGGGGAAACACCTCGTCTCTTGATTAGGAAGATGCACTGTAAGCAGGTGAGGTTGGCTTGGGTCTTATGAGTTATTGTTACATTTCACTCTTTTTTTACATTCACCATAAACTCATTTTGGCATGGTATTAGGTGAAAAGTAGAAGAAGGATAACATAGAGGTAAATTTACAATAAGGTTTAATTTACAACTATACTACAATTTGTAGCGCCGGAATTGAACCAGGTTTTTTTACTCAACCTGACTAACATTTACTAGATGGTAAGTACACTTGCCCATATCAACGCGGCGCTGGTTAAGATGGTATACACAGCACCACATTACGCTCATCGCCTTGAAACACGAGGTGTTAAGTCTCGTTATTCCTGTAATTTCTTTAGCAAACAGCACACTTCAAACCGGAATACAGTAATGTTTGCACAGTACTATTACAAGGCAATGGCTTAGCTACTATCACGGAAGTAAGAACAATTATTTATCTTCATACTGTCTTGAGAGAAAATATAACGTATGTCTATTGTTAATAATTATAAATATATTAATATCCAATGCATAAAGTACCAGGTTCGAATCTGTTTTCAGTTTATTGTTCTAGCAACTGAATAGCTTAAATTGGTTAATAGAAATTTAAACAATATTGTCGTCCTTGGCAATATTATTTTGTTAGTGTAACCTTGTTGCAACTCGTTGCCTTTTAAGTATGTTGTAAGATTTTAATAAATTAATAATCTTATCAGTTGTTACTTAAATGAATGTGATGTTATTAGATAAATTGCCAATACAAAAACATATTTTCTTTTAATAAAATACGTTATAATATTCGTTGTTTCGCGATCGCTGTACAGTTTGGTAAGGAGGTCGTTTCTCAAGTAAACATTAGCAAATGTTTATGTTTAGGTATAATTTAGATTTAGATAATGCAGGATTTAAGGACACGGGCCGCGTCCTCTGCTCTTGCATGCTTCGTCGCAAATGCACTGAGCACGATCTTACGGTGTTTGGTTAAAGTAACAGGCTATTGCAACTGCTATAGCTACAAATATAATTTACAACTTAAGAAGTTAAGAGTTATCTACATTCTACATTTGGATAATAAAACTCGATCACGTAATAGACAATTGATAAGTGGTGTTGAATGTAGAATGGACATAATATTTGGAGAAGAAAGACCAGACTAAAATATTCTAGATAGAGTCTACCTGGAGTCACAACAATATAGTTTACTAAATTTTTACAGACAGGTTTAGAGTCTAAATATGGTAAATTTAGGGAATGACTCGGTAGTTATACAATTACTTTCGTCAAGTAAAGCTTTGATTGATGATGTAACGCTTGAGCTCATCACTTGCAGGCGACGAGGCAGAGTTCAGTGATGGGAAGGTCGGTGCGAGTTACACGCCGACTGCCGGCGATCGTGGTTAGGCAATTGTTGCTGCACCCATCGCGAGCTCACGAACTGTGTGCTAAATTGTTTAGTAGTTTAGTAGCTTGAACGTACTTTTGGAAGTTCCCTCCGTATTGAATATTAATTAAGTTTAATTTCTAGTACACACTGACAGAGTAATAACTTTGCAAATTAACTGCATCCGTCAGAACGCTTGCTTTATAGCAAGGAGAACTGTTACGATTTTGAAGCTATATTACCTAGAATTTGTTTTATAGTAGTGCATTTTTTATTATTTGTTACAATATTATTCTTTGTATAATATACAGAATATTCAATCACATTTTGTCAAATCTTCAGACATGTCTTCCAAATATTTCTTTTCCAAATGCCTAGGCGAAATGTTAAGTATCAAAAGTAAGTGAGAATATTATCAATGAGAACTTATTGCCACTTAACATTATGTGAAATTAATATAAATTGTTTATTCAAAATATCACTGTACACTTCTTCCTTCGCCATAATTAGTAGTAACAATAGCAAAGTCAACTTTTATGTTAAAGTAATTTTCTTCTGAAATTGACCCTCTTTTTAAAACAATAAAGAGAAAATGCTATCTGTGATGATAAATTATAACCATTACCTATGAGTTTTTGATTTACATAACTCAAAAGTAGTATAAGATGATTACGATAATCTTAATTGTAATCAATTAAAAGTGATTAAAGCAAAGAGCATTCGTCTAAATCGATGCGGACGTTTTTCTTACGTATTTAATTAGTAATCATACACGAGCCACGACTCGCTAAATATCGCGTAATCATCGGAAATAATTTGATAATGACTACTGTGTATATTTAATAATAGTTAAGTGTACATACTAGGCAATATTTTAGTAAATATCACCGCTGGGCGTGGGCTTTACTCACGAAACGCCACTCAGCAGGCATCTCTTTAAAACAAGTGTTCTCCTTTAGGGAAAATAAAAAGTGATATTTTAAGAGACGACATATCTGTCGTATACAAGATTGTTCATCTTGTATACGAAAACATTCACTTGATTATAAGTGATAATGATAATGCGGTGCTACAGAGGGATCGCCTTTTATATCCTATTCCAGTACTTGACAATTTGGGACAATGATATTTTTAGTTCAGTCCCATAATGAAAATATTTTTTTTTAGTCTTTGGGCTAACGATTAACTTATTTAACCAATTACAACACAATTTTTTTATTAATAATTTTTATTAATAACTATATTTATACTAAAACGATATTTGTTGTTTCCTTTCTTCTTTTTATTATTTTCCTTTACTCAAAATATCGATTGGAAGTGAATGAATTTGTGATGTTCTTCATTTTGTTCATCGATTTGTATGTATATTTTTCTCACTGTCTACTTTGCAAAAAAGTTTATATAAATTAGTATTTAAGTGATGATGAGGCTGATAATGAAGTCTGTTTATCAGGAAGTAACCTGTTGAGAATTAAAAAAAATTGTCATCCTACAAACACGAGTCATAACCTAGTTGTAACAGTTTACTGGTTAGACAGTTATTACGTTACGTGATTGTTATATGATTTTTTGTCACGTTATACCGAAATACCTGAATCATGATTCAGGTTGTTATGATAGAGACACACGGAGTACTAAGTAACAGTTTTTTTTTTACTTTATCATGAACACGATTGTTCAGCGTGATCGCTACGAAAAACTCTTTCTTAATGTTATGCAATTACATGTGTTTTTTTCCGTTAAAATTGCGGGTCAACAATTTTGTTATGATGATCTTTAGGTGATTGAACTGAGTGATTATGGGATTACTATCCTGTAATCAATTATTTATTTTGTTTTATGATTCTGTTTGTTTCATTCGTAAACTTTTGAGAGTAATTTTATAACAGAATCAGCAATAGTTCTTTTCATTGAAGTAACTGTATTAATTTACAATAAAGAAACTTCAGATTGTTTTCTACGAGATCTAAGAATTTTTTAAGTTTTTGGTATACTTAATGTATATTATTAAAAAAAATTGTTATGTTTGATAAATATTCTAATAAATAATTATAAATATATATTGCAATATATAATCTTAAATATAAACTTTTATATGTAAATCATTGATTTTTTAAAACTTTCATAGTTCAGTTAAAGTATGGCGTTCTTCACCTGATGGTAAGTGATACGTTTGCCCATAACGTGGCGCATCACCTTGAAACAAGGTGTCAAGTCTCGTCACTCCAGTAATTTCACTACTTGTCAATGAACACAACACAACAAAACAGTTTTTGTTTTACTACTTCGTAACTCGAATTACATTATCCGCGATGCCGACTACACTTTTTGTTTGTTGGGCGTCAAAAACTAAAAAAATTTTATAATTTCAATGCAACTGTGAAATTTCTATATTTAACGCAGCCATAGTTAATTTGGGCAAATATTGAAATCAGTCGTTTTTTTGGCATCCGATACTGCTTAACGAATTGATTTAGCATGCGGAAATAAAGGAATTTCGTAAAGGCAAGTTAAACACCATGTCCGGGATTAGCCGTTGTGTCGGTTGGGAAACAGTAAGACCAGTGTTTCCCAACCTTTGCTAATGAAATTTCTGGGGAATGAGACTTAAGATCTTATGTCTCTAGGAGACGAGCGCAATGTGATGCTGTGTATACCATCTTAACCAGCGTTGTTATAGGCAAGCGTATCACTTACTACTATGTGAACGTCTTGCTCATTTCTTCGACTCGTGGTATAAAAAAACCTAGAGGAGGAGAGGGTTCGCAAAGTTGAGTGGAAGGGGTCTCACTTAACACCTCACGGGACCTTAGCCAACCTCATCTGCTCATGGTGCATCCAGCTAATCAATAGACGAGGCTCTGGCTCCCCACTAACCAGCATTGGGCCAGCGTAGTGGAAGACGGCCCAAATTGCCCACTATTGTGGGAGATCTATATCAGTGTACGTCTATCCGCTGATGGAGATTTTAAGATTTACTTTATATAATTAGATACTATTTTTTAACCATCATATAAAGTTTACTGAGTAATTATTTTGTACCACACTTATTAAAAGCTCTTTTATCTTAAATTAAGTATACGTTATACTATATATATATCTTCTTACAATATTAATATATAATAACATTGAATAAGTACTTATTATCTTTTTTAAATGACTTGGCTACCCTGCGGCAGTGACCGTATTGCTTTAGTTAGAATATATGTGAGATAGTTATTACATAGTTAAAGCTATAATTTAAATTCCGTCTTTACGAGCCAAGAGCTTGTGGGATTGGTTGTATTTGGTTCCGTATTTGCTAATCATATATATTGTAGGAACTTAGGGACTGTTTGTTTGTTGCTATGAACATAAGTAGTTAATGTTTGGATTAAATTCTCACTGAGCTTGAACTTCCTATGAAAGAAAGGTCTATGGTTATGACACAAAGCCTTATTTTACTTATAGTGTGATGGATATAAATACTTTTGACTCTCACCTTGTAAGACTTACTCGAACCACTAGCTGTGGCAGTGGCAGTATAGAGTGCTGTTTTATATTGTCAATTTTGCATTGACTATAATTTAGTCAAGTATATGTATTAGCGCTGGCCAAACAGTAAGTCCAACCAAAATGAAACTTAGGATTAATATTGACGTGGTTACAGAGATCGTTCTTAGCTATATCCGGGTTCGATCGGCCAACTGGAAGTGATGCCGAAAGTCACTAAGTACTATAACAATGTATATTGTTGACCTTATTCTTGTACATACATGTTCATCGTATAAAAATCACTATTTATACGTACTTCCGGCATAACCGGGAAGTGGGACCGACCACCAAGTACCTTAATGGTGTATATTTTTGATATCTTTATTGAAGTAAAAGTGTTCCACATCATTTCGGTCGATCAACCGGAAGTTGTCCAAAATTTGTATATCTATATAGATCCGATGTAGGTATAATGCAAAATTGACAGTGAGAGAAACGTCGTTATTCAGACCAGCGTTTATTTTAAGTTGCAATTGTCCGCTTTCTACACTTGAAGAGGTACGCGCTCCTGATACCTTTTTTTTACATCTTTTTACAAGTTACTGCTGAGTAATTTTGCAAATCAATAAAGAAATATTTGCAAACTTAGTAGACTGTAACAAACATTTGTAAATTTATCGGAATTAATTTTTCAGAAAAAAATAGGATTGAAGTTTTTTGTTTTAGGAAAAGTTTTGGTACCGCTGTGATTGACAATCGATTATCGTATTGGGCACGGTCCGGCCGCGGCTTGTTTGGGAACGTTACTTAACGTGATCGTCTGGTTTGTGTTTCTTGTTTCACTGTTAGGTCTTGATAGAGACCTGGTTAAGTACTATCACATCCCTCTCTTCTGTCGTTAAGAAGTAAACAATATTTAAGCTTGAAAGGCGCTGTAGCAGCCACTGTATTTACGAGTAGTGACAGGTGTCAAGCGCGTTGTCACACTAACGTCAAATTGTTGTGAGCTCCTGAAAGAAATACACGTCAAGAAATTAGTCTTACATCTTTAACCATTACAAAAAGGATGTTTTGGTTTTAATTTTACACGTTTTGTTTTATAAAACCTTACTTCTTACATTTTGTATGTAAAATATCCCGATTTCACATGTGAGTAGTTGATAGCAATATTCTTATTACCGGTTTAAGTCGTGAGGGGTTTTTACTGATTATAGTTTTTTTTTAATGTTTATAACTTCAACTTCTGGTAATCATTATTAAATACAAATTACATAGGCGGATCTTCGTATCCTTGAATGGATCGTGCCTTCGATTCATGTGTTTTTTAACTAAGTGTTCGTTTTGATGTCATCGCTAATGGAGTTGTTATATAGTAAAAAGTTTTAATGGAAAAGAATAAGAAATTTTTAAGTCTATGAAAAATTACTTTAATAAAAGACTTTTTATTCTACAGTTTAATTATTAACAGCGCTAATATATAGGCTAACGGTTAGTAACGCTACATATAATCTATAGTAGTAACTTGACTAAGTCTTCTCATTAATTACTCCTACTGCTGAGAATCGAGACTTTTTTTATAAGGACAGGGTCAAGGACCATTCACCACTCAAATCAAATAGCGGAAATCGCGTAAGGTGTTCTTGTAACATGTCGCAATTCTAACAATTTTCTTCACCGGAAACACAACTTATGTATCAATCCGGCGCCGTGTTAGTAAAGTAAATAATTAGTAAAGTTGAGTTATTATAAATTTTATCTCGTACTATTTTTTTTTCAAGTTTTATACTTAAGTTATTTGTTATTCAATTATGCATTCCAGCAGCAGCACCCTTCACTCGGCAAGTACCTACTGAGCCAAATAGGCCTCCGTTACTGATAGCTTTATTGCTTATTTACGCTGATATGAGACATAGCGTGCATTTTAAAATAGTCAACTACCGGTATGGGATTTGTCGTCGGCAACTTCGTTTTAATCTTTAATGAAATAAATTACTATTACAATCGTTTATATTAACCGACGTAGACAAATGAACATTTGACAACAAATTCAACTTAATCATTTATTAATTAAAAATCTAGAAAGATTAAGAAAAGTAAACATCTGTGATTTGCTTAACATAGATAGTCCTATTCATATTCTCACATTAGAAGAGAGTTATATGCAATGTATGTCTTTACTTAAATGACATTTCACTACTGCTAGACAGTCTAAGTACAACAACAGCGCCTACTTAAACGCTAAATAGTGTGCAAACTTTACCGTTTCTTAACTAAGACTAGCTTTAATATCCTTTTAACTAAAAGGATAAAATTACTGGATATTTAAAATCTTGCCGACTATTACAATGTGGTGCTATATGATTTAATTAGTGGTTAAGCGTTTCATTTACCATCATGTATTTGCTTTGTCCACATCCAGCAGTGAACCTCTATCGGCTGATGATGATGATGATGAAACTTTATGATTTTATTATCTCTTCGTTAATTAAAAATAAAATGTAGTATTAACAGTTTACCGTAGGTTTTTATATAAGAAATTCAGACGAAACTATGTCTGTTCCTTAGTCCTCAGTTTCGCGTAATGTAAAACTAAACTATTACTATATATAAATAGATAAACTTTTTATTGCTTTAGTTATGGTATAGTGACCTAACTAAACTTATAATCTAAATATGGACAAAACCAGCCTTATTGCAATAAGCGATTTCTTTCAGGCAACCATTAAGACAAGTGATGTAAAAAGGACACGGGAGTAATATACTTTACGAGATCAATGATTTTTGTTTAACGTTTCGTCATTAATAAACACCTTATACGTTCAAAGCAAACAAATATTTTAAGGGGCTTTAGAACAATTGTTTCAATGGTCATTGTCTCGCAATCACAAATACCGGTGTTGCGAATGACCTCTAATTAAACTTAAATACTCAGTCGGAATAGAAAAAGAGTTTCACACATTATTTTTAATCTCATAAAGATAATATAAATATGACCTTAAGTAAATTGGTTAAGTTTGTTATGAATCCCTTGAATTTCATTCTGTACTTTAAGCTGGTGGCGATCACTTAAAAATTTTCAATGCCCTTTATTAATATATAAATAATGATGTTATAATTCAGCCTAAGTTAGTAACATTAGCAATTTTTCAGTGATAGTCAGTAATAAAAACACTGACAATGATTTAAGTGAAATTAGTTACTTTTGATTTTTGTGATTTCAAAGTCAAAGTCAAAATGTTTATTCAACGTAGGAACAATAGTTCACTTATTGAACAGTGTTCTACAGGATCCATTTTGGAGAGTGTGCGCAGGAATTACATGACGTAATTCGCCCGTCCCCCTTTCATCACCG
>DWLS01001174.1:0-23291 GCA_018246255.1 Pachliopta kotzebuea | reverse complement strand
TAATCGCTTGGTGCCAAGTCCGGACTGTATGGCGGATGCATTAAAACTTCCCAACCAAGCTCCCGAAGTTTCTGGCGTGTCACTTTAGATGTGCGTGGACTAGCGTTGTCCTGGTGGAACACGACACCTCTCCTGTTGGCCAATTCTGGCCGTTTCTGGTCAATTGCTATCTTTAAACGGTCCAGTTGTTGACAGTAGAGATCAGAATTTAGTGCTTGGCCATATGGAAAAAACTCATAATGAATAATATTAAAATTTTTAATATTTTAGATTAGGCCTTGAACCTACGGAATTGCATCGCGATTTCTAAGTCCATATCCTCAATATCTTTCCAAGGTCCAATTACATATTTTTAAGACTATCGGCAATCGGATAAAGAAATTATACAACGGTAATTATACTGTTCAAAGGTCATGTGTCTTCAAGTGCAAGCAGACAGCATGTGCTGATGGGTGCTGTATCAACTTCAGGTTGAATGTTTACACTATTTTTATAGACAACAATACTTAAAATTGCTTTTAGAGAACTGTATATATCTTTGTATATTTAAAACAGTACTAAATACATAATTAGATACGTTTTCTCGCCGCTTAGTTAAAAAAATACGACTTAAAGACAGTAAAGCTGTAATTAAGTTATGCCTGTTTTAAATATAAAAATATCAAAATAGTCACCTCTGCCTGTATCTTGTTCAAAGTTCCATTTTTATTAAGAACATTCTTTATCGCCGTCAACAGATCCCTGTCTGATACAGAGCTATGATCACTCATTATGTAAATATATTACAATTTGTTATTTATAAATAACGCTATAAATTCTTAAACAAATATAGTTGATTAATATTTTTCAGTGAAACTTCATGACATAATTATATTTGTAAGTGTCATTGAGACGTCAAAGCGAAAACGGAATTTGCAAAGTGCAATTAAAATTATTTCATCAGTATAAGGTTTTATATTTCAAATGAAATCTTTTTAATCATTATGTTTTAATAACATTTAGGTATAGGTTTCATTCCTTTTTTTAGCGGGGGGTATCTTCTAAAGATAGGGGGGGGGGTATATTCTAAAGCTAGTACCAAAAGTACAGGGTATTTACTCATAAATTAAAGTGCTATTTGTTTAAGACTCATTATTACACACAACATGTATGTATTATATATGTATTAAGTATATTAATATACAGTGTAGTTTTCTACGATCATATTAAGATTGTATATATAGCACCACATTGCGTTTGTCGCCTTGAGGCATAAAGTATTGTCTCGTTACACCGGTAACTTCTCCAAACCTGAACAAAGCAATGTTTGTACAGTACTATTTGGCGACTGCAATAGAAGCTGCAGAGGTAAATATATTATTAAGATAAAAGAAATATAGTTTTACTTATAAAAATAATAGATATTGAAAACTAATTTATAAATTGGTATACATTTCAATGTAATTTGTTTAATATCACTCCGAAGGTGCTCCAGGAGCTCATTCCTTTGGCAGACGTACAGGTTGTATCATTATTCAGCCCGAACTCCGCTTTGATTCGACTTTGGGCGTACTTTGTACATCATACGAAGTACATATCCAATATGACTGCACGATAACGTCTTTATTGCATAACTTAAAATGCCGCATCCAAAATACCGCATCGAAATTTCATCGTAGTAAAGATTACTAACACTGAATTTCAGATATAATACAACGTAAGAGATAGTGAAGGATGAAGGAAAGAAATGAAATGGTAAACTAAATAACCGAATGAACATAAAAAGAATTACATAAAAAAATTCTGAACTTAACAGATATTCTTATACAGAATTTGGCATACTTTGTTACTTGTTTTTAAATAATTGTAAAGCTTAAAAAATAGGTATACAAGAGGCAGACTTAATGCCTGTATGTATTCTCCACCATCAACCTTTGGTGAGGAGTTAATTTGAGGTGAGAAGTTTGTGGTAGGTTGTCAAAAAATCTTCTTCTTGATCTGCTATCTACTGCTGGACATAGGCTTCCCCAATATCAAGAGGATTTGGGCCACCTTCCTCCACGCAGACCCAAAGCAGGTTGGTGGGGAACCGGAGTCTCGTTAATGATTTCATGGTACACCATGAGCAGGTGAGGTTGGCTTGGGCCCCGTAAGTTGTTGTGTGGGACCCCTTACTCCGCTATATATGTACACATATTCCTACTTTATTGTATTATAATATATATTTTTGAAATATTTACGTCATATACCAAAAAACTATATGAAATGTAGCTCATAGTACAAGGAAATTTACTACAAATACTGACACTAAAGTAAGTTATGTGTGAGGCAAAGAAGAATATCTTATTAACCCTGAAAAAGAAGATCATATTATAACAAAGAATGAATATATTTTTCTTCACTATCCTTGTACGGTGTTTGCGTATGTCCAGCAATGGGCTTTTACGGCTGATGATGATGATGATCCTTGTACGGATAAGGAATTACAAAGTAATTTTTACTTAGTAGTTGTACTGAATGAGTTAGATATTACTGTCTCGTTAAAAACAAAGAAAATTATTGAAAACAGTTTTTTTTTTTTATATGTAAATGATATATTTTTTAAAGTGATTTAAAGTTTTATAGTTAATTTATTTTATTGTTACACATTTGTTCCAGTTTAGTTCCGAATATCACGATCGTGAGCTTCATACAATTTTGCTGTACTTGTTAAACCTCGAGCCCCTTCTATAATATTTGCTTGTGTAGGTGGATATATCATTACCAGTAATGTTTACGGTTTCGAATGCTCCGCGAATATAAATTACGCATCATATTTAACAGCCGGTAACACATGTTGAGTGCGTAATCTGAGCATCGCTGTCGGAATTATGTTATGTACTTAAAACATTACTTTGTTACTTTATAAATACAACCAACATAACAACTTCTTTTCCTCAACGCGTCACTAATATCATCTTAATTAATATATATACATAAATTTATATATAAGTACATATATATGTGTTTATATATGTCAAACAATCGCTTTGTTCTTTTACTTTTGTTACTTATAGCAGCATATGCTGAGTGGAGGCCTGTTTAACATCAGTTTCCAATACTCTGTATTTTTTTTCTTTCTTGTAATTATCAATAATAATTTTGTATATGAACGTTGAATAAAGTTTTCTTTCCTTCTAACACACAAAATTTTAGAAATATTATTATTGAAAATCTTGTTGATGATAATTATTAGCACTATACTTTTTGGTATTTTTGCCAATGTATAACCTTCAGTCAGTCAGTACAGTAGGTGAATATGTCAATTTAATAAGAATAAGACGCTTATTCACATTACATAAACAAAAAAGTACTCGAAGTGAGTCTTGGTCTTCTATGTAATTCTTCTCCAGACGACTTTTTCTATTAGATAAAGCGACGACACGAGCAAGCATCTCACAACGCTGGGCTGTTTGAGATGGCATACACAGCACCACATTACGCTCGTTACATTAGACGTTAGTTATCGTCTCATTACCCCAGTAATTTCACTAGCTTATATCACCCTTCATGCCGGAACATAGTAACGTTTGCACAGTACTGTTTATCGGCTGCAATAGGAGCTGTGATGGTACTTACTTATACGGTCTCCGACAACACAGACCTACCAACAGAAGCTTTGAAGTATGAAGTTTAAAATGTAGCTGTATGAAGACATAAAATTTCATTTTAATTTCAACTTATGTTACATGATAACGAAGCAGTAGATGGAACGAACCAATGGTCATGCAATATGCTCTACATCAGGCATACAACAACGAGGTATTATGATAATTAGAGGTTGCTGGCTAGTTTGCCCGCTGCAAGCAGGTCATTGTCCGAACTCCTTCAAAATCGAACCGGACCTTCGTGTACTAGGCCAAGCTGTTAGTTGAGAGCCACGGAGCCAATTACGACATGTAATTCTCTTACTCTATTTATTTATTAGTCACTATCTTCATCAGTCGACAGACGTCCACTGCTAGACATACATCTCCCCCAATAATAAGGGATTTGGACTATTATCCACCACACTAGCCCGATGCAGGTTGGTGGGGAGCCAGGGCCTTCTTTGTTGATTATCAGAATTACCACGAGTAGGTGAGGTTGGCTTGAGTCGCGTGAGTTGTTGTGTGGAACCGTTATACACCAAGTCTTATATATTCTTAGTCTTTGTTACCAAACAATAGATAAAACTTTATTGTATACTCTGTTTAGAGGAAGCTTTGTTTATTTAACTACTGTGATGCTGTGTATATATCTTAACTAACACTTGTTCGGTATTTGCTTATCAGATTTCGTGGTGTATCTCACTACACTGGCCCAATGCAGGTTGGTGGGAAGCTATGCCTTCTTTGTTGATTAGAAAGGTACATCACGAGCAGTTGAGGTTGGCATGAATCACTTGAGTTGTTATAAGGGACGCGTTACATCCCATATCTTATTGACTACTATGAAATTAGTTCCACGTTGCTGTGACTTATTTTCTTTCTAGTATATTTTATAGAACGTGTTGAAATTTTACGGAAAAAATTATTTCCACTGAAAGTCTCGTCAAAGAGTACATCGGAAGCTCAATTCCCTGGCAGGGACCACGAGTTCTATATTTACTGGAACACGAAGGTAATATATTTGGAACTACCTACGTAGTACAGTGGCTATGCAATTTCTTTCCCAACCCTGGTTGAAGTCAGGCCTTCATGTTGCGGAGGTTAGTTAGGTTTTATTGAAACTGCCTCCTAGCTGTCTGTTAACAAGGTTGCTGTGTCCAGACTATTTTAGGCTAACTGTCCACGGCCTTGTCGATAGCGAGGAGTGTCTTCCGAAGACTGAAGTCCTCACATCTTTCCTCCGTAAGCTGAGGAGTTGGCTCTGAGATTTTTTTGTTTCTTTTGCTACGGCTAGGTTAAAAGTAACTGTGTCGCACGGTACGGACAGTTTCCAAGAGCTTGTCATTATTATTGTCCACGTCGGTGCAGCTCTCTAGACAAGCGAAACGGTTCTGTAATTCGAGTTGAAAGCCCTCGGGGTTTTGAATTTAGACAGTATCTGGGCGGAACTTAACTTTAAGATTTAATTTTATTTATTTATCCACACAGAAATATACTGTACAATCATTTAATGTAGACAAATCAATGCAAAGGCGCTACTTATTAGTGTGGCTCTTACTTTTTGTTGTTCGCTTTCTATATTCAACGAGTTGATCACTGAGGCATTATTAAATAAACACCATGTGATATTAAGGTCAAATAATTTGTTATAAATGTATACATACAAGCTAAGTAAATAATGAAAATAATTTAAATAAACAGTTGTATTATAGATAGCAATAATATACTTCGATTCGCAAGGGAGTTGCCGCAAACATTACAATGTATACAATTTCATATTTTGTTATAATTTTTTTATGACCAATCACTAATAAGTTATCTCTTATTAATCCCAAATAAATAAAGGTATGGAAAATGTATGAATTATTTATTCATCACCAGCGGATAGACATCCACTACTTAATAAAGCCTCCACCGATAATGGTTGATTTGGGCCGTCTCTCACCAGGCAGTGCCAATGCGGGTTGCTGGGGATCTAGACCTTCGATTGTTGATAACCAAGATGCACCACGGGCAAGTAATATTGGTTTGGTTTCCTGAGTTGTGTGAGATCCCTTAAACCCCTCTACTAATAATCCATTATATTAACACAATCTCATATCTCTTCTCTATCTTAATTATATTTTTTGGTCCAGTAAATGCTATAAATATCTCTTGATTATTAGTTGATGAAAATTGAGTCTTTTATTTGTCCATTAATTTTTCTTTAATGAATGTTAAGATACATAGTAAATATTTTCTTCATTCAATTTGTCATAAATCAGTTTACTACCAACTATAACCCACTCCTCGCCAGTGTGTACGACATAAGGAATATTAAACGACTTCTAAAGGCTTCGGTCTGCGCCTACAGGAGTTTACTTTGATGAACTGCCAAGTTTATATTGTGTTTGCCTATTTAGCGACCTTACAAATATGTTGTTTGATATAAAATAGTATACAATCTCGTAGGCGTTCATATAGAAAATTGTCGTGCCGGATAAAGATCTTGACAAAACTTTTTACGAAAGTTTGTTATTGTGTAATTCTCGCTTGTCTTTTAAAAAATGGTAATGATTATAATGATTGCTAAAAAATATTTTTTATTCCTTTTCATTACTTGTCCATAGTCTACATTACTACTTAATTTAGATCTTTTCAAGGTTACATTAAAACTTCGTCGAATATAACGTTTAAAAGAAATTCTTGTGACTTATGAATAAATAAACAGGTCTTTCTAAAAACATTATATCATTAAAATAATTTTCTTATACATATTTTCTTTATGACATGTATGCAAAACGCACTTAAGTGTATAGAAACTAATTAATAACGAAATGCAAGCAACTGATTATAATGAAAGAAACGTTTTACGATTATACATATAAAAGAATCGAGTAAGCAGAAACGCTTTGAAACCTGGAACAAAAGTTTCGAAAGGTTTGAACGTTTCATGAAAAAAATAACAGTTTGGCCTTTTTGAAATCACTCGAACATGAAAGATTGTTTTACTTGGATTTTAATAAAAATTCTATTTATCATGAAGACGAGTCCGCGTACGATGAGCGGGTGAAAAAAAATCTTGAAAAATACTTTTCATGAAGGCATTCAGCAAATCACGCAAGATGAAAGTACGCCGTATAGACTACACTCTACTTATATAATACCTTGGACCTTAATTTTACATTAGTTTGAAATGCTGATATTAAATTTGTGACCACGAGAAAACAGCAATACTATAGCGGAAGAATTACAATTATACATAGGAAACGACTTTCATCATCATCATCATCAAATCATCAAAGGTCTCTCAAAGATTTTCACTCGAAAAAGATCTGTGTTGCCTGCTAACTTTATCTACCAAACATGACTCTTTGTTCTTTGAAAACTAATAGGTGTTAAAAAAGAATTTGTCGTCTGTTAACTTAGATTGTTTTATCTTTTATAAAAGAAAATATATAAACAAGTACTACCTCATTAGTCGAATATATTCAATAAGTAGCATTGTTAGTTGGATAACGCCCAATCTTGGGCACATATCTCAATAATCGCCCTCTGTACGACTGTTAACTTATTCACATGGCCCACAGTAATCGGCTAAATCTCGGTTCCATAAATCATCACCGACAACACGATTTAAAGACCTTTATCATCAGACGCTGTGGTAATTAGGACCAGAATATGCTGTGTTGCCTCCGTAAGGCTACCAAGCCGAAGAATTAATAAGTAACCCGTGTGTCCAATAAGTGATAGGATGCTAATGCCTTTAGTTACAGAGGCTTGACATTTATTACGTAACCAGAAGATTTCATTATATTCATCAGCCGATAGATGTACTAGATATAGGTCTCCGCAATAATGGGGGGATTTCGGCAGTCTGGCTTAGTGTGGATTGGAGAGAACTGGTGGACTGTACTTGATACATGTGATAACAGCAGGTACTAATATCAGACAATGCGCAATGATGTTTTTGACTTGGTTTTATTCTATTATTAACGCGTTATATAGAAGGAGAGTACAGGTTACTTTACTATGTACAGGACAGTTTTAATGTGGTAAGTCAATATAAATAATCTCTTATTTTTTAGAGAATATCATGATCTCTAACTCCAGATATTACATTATTAAGAAAGATAAATATTTATTCGCCACACGTACTTAGTCATAATCATCATCAGCCGATAGATATCCACAGCTGAACATAGAGTTCCACCAATAATGGAGGGATTTGAACCATCCTTCCACGCTGCCTCAATGCAGGTTGGTGGAGAGCTAGGGTCTCGTTTGTTGATTAGAAGGCTGCATCGCGAACAGGTGAAGTTTGGGTACCGCGAGTTGTTATGTGGATTCTAGAAGCTGAATATTTATAAGTTATGTTTTAGTTGTATAATTTTCATGTAAGTTGAAGTAATACTCTGTAAGCTAATTGTTCAGGCTTTAACTGGACACGGAGGCTTTGGCCAATACCTACACAAATTAAAACGCAAAGACGTACCGTCTTGTACTTGTGATCCTACCATTGAAGAAAGTATTATGCACCTTCTTATAGATTGTCCAAAGTATTCAAGTGATAGGACAGATATAGAGATGAGAATGGACAAGAATATAAGTAAAGAGAATCTAAGCGAAATAATAATGTCGCGTAATAAAGAAGTACTTTATGGAAAAGATTACACAGGATGCTTTTAAAAGAAATGAAAATAATTAGCAGGTATCAAATTTATCGGCTTTTGCTATTAGTACATAAAAATTATAAAAACAAACAAGTATTTTATAAGCAAATAAAGTCTCCGACTATTGTCCGAGGAATAAAAGAGTATATCTAAAAAATACTCTATTCTAATAGCTGAGGAAAATGACCATGATGCACCGTCCTACGAGTACCGCCGACGTGTTCCGAAGGCGGTGTTCAGAGTCAACCCGCCGGAGGTTGGAGCGGTGGCAGTTGACTGCAGACCGTCGCCGCGAGTGGACGTGTCGGTCGTTCGTGTTAATTATCACTTTCGTGTCGGTTTCAGTGACAGTGGTATGAATGAGTGTCCCGTAAAACTTAAAGGACTTTTTTAATGGAAATGAATATACAATTCAACACTGCCGTACACCAAAAGGTTTGCGAATTCTATTATTTAAACAAATTTCTTAAACTACCTACTACTTTATATATCTCCTCACTTTAAATAATCATTAGTTCATTATTGACACGTTTTCATAAAACTTCTCTGCAATTATTTATTTATACGTTGAATTATATAAAAAATTATAAACATCATTTTAAGTAACATTGAGTTGTGATATTTTTAATTAATATCTGTTTAATTTAATATTACATGGATAGGAATTAATATAGCGTCTTTAATATTAGGCAGTACTGTCAAAATGTTACTTCGTTACTGTTTAAAGGGCGCAGTAACAAAAGTTATTTGATTAATTAAATTTTCTACTTTGCAAATATTCTGATTAGCTTCACAGTTATATATTAAATGAAACATGTCATCAACAATGATTTTATATTACATTATTTATGCTTGATTAATCTCAAGATAAAATTTACTAGAAATTTACTATAAGTATGAACTAGAAGATCATAGAAAAAGCAGTCATACTAACTCCAGTACTATATACTTTAGTTTTGATTATAATGATTAAGGAAATAAATATCTCTTGCAAATTCTTCAATGAAAGTAATGTTTCAACAAAAAGATAACTTTAATTGAGAAGTTTTTTCAGATATTCTAGATCGTGTAGGTAACCTATATAGTACGTCATCACTGCCTAATAATAATGAATGTAACCTTTATATCAGTTTGAAGGACGTTCTAGTTAGTAAAGTTACATCTACTGTCTCAAGCGACGAGCACAATGAAGCCTAGTGTATATCATCCTATCTAGTATTGTAATGTTATGATCAGTCGTATTTCTACTACACTCTCCAATAAAGAAGTCTATCTTCTATTCTTCTAAGTAAATCTAATATTGTTACTATTTTTTTTTTATTTGTTGAATTGACGAGACGAGGAAAGTGTTCACCTCATGGTATACGTTTGCCCATAACAACGAGGCTTGTATATCCTGCATTGGGGCAGCTGGTGGGAGATGGCCCAAATCAACTTACTAATGCCTGACGCTTATCTCCAGTAGTAGACGATGATGAATAATCAAACGTTGAAATTGTACCATTTTATTTGAATGACAAATATAATTAATGACGTCTAATTAAATTAGTTTTCTGTTGAAAAGGAGTTCCTTAGCTTAGTAATAATCTTAACCTTCGAAATTTTTGGCTAAAGATAGTTCACATAATAATAATTAGGACAGCAACATAAATTTTTTTTATTCGACGAGGCCATACGAGCAAGGAGTTCACCTTTACCATTCAAACCGGAACACAGTAACGTTTGCATATTACTATTCGGCAGTATAAATAGAAGCTGCGGCGGTACCTACCTAAACGGTTCTAAAACAGACCTATCACCAGTATAAAAGTTACATATACAAAAATTAACTGAAAACCTGTTCCTTATATTTAACATTATTAGTTACATTTTAACTGTTATGGTTAAAGATATTAACCTTATGTGTTCTATAAAGGTTAAAAGTTTGTACATTTGCGAACGTACGTAAGTTAAATCGCTATTTTGTTCGGGTTTAATGCCTTTTAATTTCAGCCATTATTGTAACGGTTTAACCGTTTCTATAAAAGTTAAAATGTGTTTATTAGAGTAGACACGTAAGAACAAGGAGTTTTTATACACAATGACTTAGAGACGTTAAATATCTTTACTACAGATCCACTAGCTACAGAACCTTTTCAAATTGGAAAGTGTTTTCACATTGCTATTTGGTAATATATGCGATGTATCTACCTGATAAGGTATAGATAGTAATATTTTTCTAATTTGAATAGGTGACGAAACGAGCAAGGCATTCACGTGATAGTAAGTGATACGTTTGTTCATAACAAAGTGGCGCTGGTTAATATAGTATACTCAGCAGCACATTGCTCTTGTTCCTCTAAGACATAAGGTGTTAAGTCTCGTTACCCCAGTAATTTCACTGGAACACACCGTTCGAACTGGAACACAGTAATGTTTGTACATTACTAGTAGGCAGTAGAAATAGCTGTGGTGGTACATATAGACGATCTCCAAGAAAAGAGACCTACCACCAGTCATTATTACTCAGAGATTCTATTTAGTATGTTTTATAAATGTACTGTAATAAATGATTATAAAAATTTCGAAATAGTTATAATAACGATTTTAAATATTTTTATCAGTTACCATCCACCACCATCGTTACCACCATCACCGTTATCCCTTTCATCTCAGCTCTTTCACCTAATACTTGTATTAAGCTGGAGTACTGACCTGTTTGTTAAACTTCCGGTAAAACGTCCTTCAAGGTTTTTATGAGAATTTCGTTAGTGGAGAATAACGGCCTCGTTACCCACTCGTTATATCCGGTTACGAAAGGTGAAATGGGGAATATTTAAACTATTTTTGAAAGAAAAAAAGACATTTGTCTTTTTTATATCTTTGTAACGAAAAAAGAAAAGGACAGACTATCTTAATAAATCTCGACAGGACTACGTTTTTATTCAAGTTCAGATAATACATAAGTTTGTTAAGTTAGTATAATGAAAAGTTAATAATGATTTTGCTTAATTATATTATATAAAATTAATATATTATATAAAATTAATGTCGTGTAATGAAATTACTTTTCTGATGATTAAGAGTTTGTTAGGCCTGGTATTAATCCATACCTTCAAAATTCCTGACTAAATATAGTTTATATACTAATAATTAAGACAGCTATATAACCTAGGTTTTTTTTTCGACGAGGTGCCGATACGAGCAAGGCGTTCACCTGATAGTTTTTCACTTTCAGTTAAATGCTGAAATAACATTTCACAAGCTTTTAAATTTTAGTAATTTAAAACAGAAATACAAATTACTTTTATCAGAGCAACAATCACATTTGGATCGAAAATAGTAGTTTTTATCAAATTTCTTCAGCTGCGTATGTACGTTAATTAAAATATAGACTATATTGCAAATTTGTCAAACCTTGTATTATTTTTTCACCGTACTTATGATTATCTTTTTTCAAATTAAATCATTAAACAATCGCTTTGTTTATTTCATTTCATTATATCACTTATACTTCCTTACTGATCTCCCTTTTTATTTATTTATTAATTCATCCCTTCCGACACTGCAAAGGCTCCACATAATATCAACTCTGCAGCATTAAGCTTGTTGCAGCAGATGCTGAGTGGAAACCTGTTTAACATCATATCGCAATACCCTGTATTTTTATTATTTTATTTCTTATATTGTGCGTGTTGAATAAAGTTTCTTTCTTTCTGATGGCAAGTAATAAGCCTGCCCATAACAACATTCCGCTGCTGAAGACACTGCACCACATTGCGCTCGACGCTTTGAGATGTGTTGTCTCGTTATCTCAGTAGTTTCACTAGCATACAGCACCCTTCAAACCGTAACATAGTATTGTTTGCATTACTATTTGAAAGATAGAAATAGAAGCTGCGACGGTACCTACGTAGACGGTCTCCGGCAAAAGAGACCTACCACCAGTAAAGTAGTAGGTAAAGTTAGAACGATATAATGAAAAAGCGTTGTTTCCAGTAGAACTAGAGATGCTCTAGATACAAGGGGAAAGGATACTGGAGCAATCACCTCGGCAGTGACGTCATTTCCGATTTGCTGCACATCCATGCTCAACGGCCGCCGCGCTAAAGAGTCAGCATAAAATTTTATGTGCAATCTATAAAGATCGTTCCGGTATCAACGGCGCTGAAATCCTATTAGAGGTCTCCAATGACCTTGGATGTAATAACCAGAACATTCATTCCATTAAACAAATCTTTTATAATGAATGGTTCTTTATTAACAAAAGATTTATTTATACATCTAATCAAATCATTCCTTGTAATAGTTAAATTTTTATTAAACCATGATTATTCTTTTTTGTAGGTTAAGCCTTGATAGCACAGTTTATAAGTTAGTCCATATGTAGATGGAACACTGGTGGTAGGTATCTATTACCGAAGACCGTCTAGATTAGTACTGCAGTTTCTAACTGCTATATAGTAATACAAACATTACTGTGTTATGGTTTAAAGGGAGGTGCATACTAGTGAAATTACTGGGGTAACGAGACTTAACACTTTATGCGAGCGCAATGTGGTGATGTGTATACCATCCTAACCAGTGCCAAATTTTTTATGTGCAAGTGCACTCAACATAAAGTGACGCATTGATCTTCTCGTCACCGAGACGAATATTTTTTTTAATATTTATTCAACAAGGCAACCACTCTAGCAAGGCTCACCTGATGATGAGTGATACGCTTGCCCATAACAACACAGAGCTGATTAAAATCGTATAAACAGCACCACTTTGCACTCATCGCCTTGAGATGTAAGATGTTAAGTCTCGTTACCGCAGTAATTTCACTAGTATACAATCCCCTTTAAACTGGGACATAGTAATATTTGCACATTACTATTTAGCGGTAGAAATAGGAGTAGCGGTGGTACCTACGTACACGGTACTAATCTAGACTTACCATATTTTAAAGGTACCATTGGTTCGAGGAATTAGAAACGATTAAGTCAATGGATACAGCCAAGGAACGTGTCCGGCTTTGCAGTGTCCCGGATTCAATTCCCGGGCAGTGAGCCCGCACGCAATACCCTCATCAGCCCTAGTTCAATTCGCATCGCTTTAAAATTGCAATTTTTCATTTTAGCGTCCACCCTCAATATCTTTTATTAAAACCTGTTATTGCTCGAATAATTCTTCTAACTATTAAGCTGTTCGAAGAAAACTAATCGCACTAATGCAGAATATATTACGTTAGTTTCCTTAGAACGTGGTAATAATTTGTTATTAGAAACTTTTCAAAAAGAAATTGCTTATAGACGCTTTCAATCCCACAAATTGGCGAGACTTCCGTTATTTTGGTGATAAATGGCGATGGTAAGGACTATAAATGGAGTACAACATTGCACTAACTTTAGACATCATCATTGGGATATGGTCTGTTTATATTCAGGAATTTCGAAGGTATAGATTTAATACTAAGGGGAAAGTCCTTTCCAATGAAAAACTAATTTCATTAGACTACATTAATTTTCCATTAGATCCTATATTCAAGTAAAATGGTGCAATTTTACTTCTCAATTCTTCATCAACCAATAGACGTCCACTGTTGGACGTAAGCCTTCCCTAATAATGGCAGATTTAAACCATCTTCTACAGCAAGACGTTTCACCTGATGATAATAGGATGCTTACCTATAACACGGCGCTGATTAAGATCGTACACACTGCAAATCATTAAGCTCATCGCCTTTAGTCGTAAGGTGAAAATCTCGTTACCCCAGTAATTTCACTAGCATACAGCACCTTTCAAACCGGAATAAGTAATTTTTACAGCCGGAACAAGTAATGGTTAGAAATAAGAGCTGCGATGGACGGTATTCGGAAACAAAGGCCTTCCACAAATATATCTTTAACGCTGCTGGTTTATGAATAAATAAAAATAAGAGTAAATATAGTTCAATTAATGATTCATTATTCACAATAAAGAAAAAAAGAAGAATATGTATAGCACATAATGAGAAACTAGGCGAATTGTTGCAGCTCATCGTACAAGAGGAGATTAAGGAAGGTGAAGTGTGAACTGAAGAAGAATATTCTAGAATAATCTGCTCCAATGGTTTGGAAAGAGCATCGGAAGTCCAGATTTCCTCAATGGTCGCCGAAATGCGCAAAAACGTGAAGCTTTTGGAAGAATGATTCATCATGTCTTTAAAATGAGTAACTATTAGAATTTGAAGTATGAAGTGATTCTACTTCATCATCATGGACGACATATCACCACGCTGTTTGCATCTATATAGGATCATGTGAAGGGGACTCCTGAAATATATTTTTGAATGGAACGATTGATTAGATTTGGTGTTCGCATTTTTTCAGATTGTTGGCAGGAAATTGCGTTCTTTCACATACGTTTGCATATAAATCGATCCTTTAGCACTAGCCACATATATCTGCTCGCTACTGTGTGTGTGTGTTTGTGTGTGATGTTTCCGTCCGTTAGGCGCTGAAGCTCTCTTATAGATGAGGTTTACATATTTATCTTCTTTGTATTCAGACACGAGCTGTTGCCGTTTTCGTATTAAAAAATTGGTCATATCGAAGTGAAATTTCTACATCGCCTAGTCAAATAAAAAAGGTATATTCATTTCTTTTTATTTGACTAGACGAGACAATCGAGGCGTTCACCTAATGGCAAGTGATATGTTTTTCCATAACAACGTGGCGCTGGTTAAGATAATACACAGCGTCGTATTACTCTCGTCGCATTGAGACGTTCGGTGTCAAGTCTCGTTACCCCAATAACTCTACTAGCATACAGAACCTGTCAAACTATAGCACAGTAACGTTCGCATATTAATACTTTTCGATTGCAATAGGAGCTGCAGTGGTACCTACTTAAACAGTCTCTGGTGATCGAAACCTTCCACGTTACTTTGAAGTTTCTTATTAAGCTTGCACTTCTGGTGAAAGAAAAGTTCTAGAGGAAATTGACATGTTCTAAGCACAAGCTTTCGAAAAGAACATTCGACAGACAATCCTAAGAAAGCAAAGTAGATAAATGACAACTCTCTCTTTGTGAAATGAGGCCTTGAGTCCCTGCAGTGGGAACATTAAACGCGTTGTTGATTATTAAGAAAATTTACAAGCTTTGATCATATACTAGATAATTTTTAAAGAATATTTGATAAATTTACTATTCGACTTTTGTTTAATTTCCATCTGAATAAAAATTCAATTATGTACTAAATGACAAAAACAAAATCATGTTTATAAAGTGGTTATGAAAATGAATAGAAAAGTTAACAAAACATTGAAACGTGTTATTCGGCTTTGTGTATTTCGGCGGGGAGTGGAACATATTTCTGCCATGTAATTCCATACAAAACAATTGGCCAATACATGGCTTATTCGATTTAGCTCTCGTCTACTATGGAGATTTTTATGCAGGAAATTGGATTTCTCTACGTCCGCATATAAATCGATCCTTTCGCGTTAAGTAAATCTATTTGTTTGCCGCTATGAATAATGTTTGCGTTTGATAAAAATTCAATATTGAAAGCTTACTTTATAACTGAGGGGGATGTCATGAAAATGTTCATACATTCATACGTTACACATATGTCTCATTCTTTTCCATTTGTAATATACATATATTATTTTTTATTCGCAATCTTTGATACTTAAGCTGTTATAAATATATAATCTAGACGTTTACATCACCATATGTATTATGCAGTTTTAGATGAGGATGTATATACATACGTAATAAGAGAAAGTAATAAGTATTACAATTACAAAACCTCTTTTGTCTCTTACTCCTTAAACAATATAAATAACAATAATTAAAATTAAATTAAGTAGACATATCATCATCAGCCAATAGACTTACATTACTGAACATAGACCTCCCCCAATAATAACGGGATTTGGGCCATCACCCATTTAAACCCAGTTAAATAAAATTTACAATTAGACCCAAATCAATAAGTTATTTTTTATATGACTAGGCTACCCGACGAGTAAGGCGTTCACCTGATTGTAAGTGATACGTTTGCCTATAACAATGCGGAGGTGGGTAATATGATATACATTGCGTCACCTTGAGACGTAAGGTTAAATCTCGTTACCCCAGTAATTTCACTAGGAATTCCTTCAATGGAAGACCTAAAGGTCACTAAAGTGGAGGTTTTCGTCAAGCTTTGAACTTCTATAAAATGAAATAATGATAACGTACTGTTCTCGTCTGGTCCTAACCATTCAAGCCGTTCATTAGTATTTTTATTAGATATAATATTACAGATATAATACTGTTTTTGTATCGATTCTTAAAATAATAAACTATTAAGTTTAAGGAGCCGAGGAATGATTAAATATTTTATTTAACGTTTTAGTTATCGTGATGGTTGGTTTTTACTATTAAGTATGAAGTCGTCATTACTTAAGTAATGAAGATATCATATGGCAATTCCCGTTTAAACAAAAAATTCTTAAGCATCAGCACAGTAGGCATGCGAACACATCGTCAAGGATCATTATGTTTTTCGCCTCCTCATATATTGATTTTTTTCTTCTTTATAAAGATATCTAGAAATGGAATTGGATAAGTTTATTGTTTCGTGTAGTTCATTATTACTAAATTATAGGTTTTTCATATATAACATCTAGTAAAAACAAATATATCTATTCCCTAGCATATTGAGAGTTTTTTTTTAGTTTTTGCTTTTATTCCACAGACTATAGTCGGAGTTTTATTTGCTTGTAATATATTTATTTGCTATTGTAACATTTACTTTGACTGTCGTTATGAAATATATGAATTTTAAACAATGCTTCTATAACTTATAAAAACGTACCATATGCATTAATAGTGGGCATGTATATATCAAATCACTGGTACATTTTAAAGTAATTAAAATAATTTACGTATGTATACAAACAAACATGAATAACACATATACATATCTACGTACATTAACAGCATATAAACTGTTTGTACTGTCTTACTGATCACTTATTTATACTCAAAGCCTACGACGATGTTATAATTGGTGTAACAGGTTCGACTCCTATTAAACATGAGCTTGTAATGAAGGAAAACGTCGAGAGGAAAGCAACATGTTACAAGAATAGCTTTGGTAAACATTTGTTATAAACCAATGCGCACTAGACCTGCGTTGTAAACAATATTTATTAGTTCATCTACTAATTTATCAATTAGTATTCCTCAACATTTCGCTGGCATTCTCAGTAACTCCTTTACAGTTCAGGCAGCACGACTCTGGAACTCCTCGCCTGACAATATTAGAAGAGCTCCAAACAAAGAAGTTTTCAGGAGACTGGTGAAAGAGAACTATTTGGAATCACGAGATTAGGTTATCTTAACTATTTTTATTGATTTATGTATGTATTTTCAAATATTTTTATATACATAGTTAATATAATTGTATGTATCAATAAGTACATGCAAGTATCATATAAATACTAGTATTATTATTCTAGCTTAATATATATCTTTTAGACTTCATCTACCACAGCATCTTCCACTGCCTTGGTTGAGAATGCCTGTAGGCATTAAGTCCGCCGATTGTACCCTAGTGTTACGGGATGCAATAAAGTTTTTAAAAAACATTTAAAAAAATTATGATGTAGTCTTAACTCTACCTAGGTCTTAGTTAACAGTTATGTTATATAAATAGCAATCCGTTTACGTGACAATAAGTGATACGTTTGCCTGTAACAACAGCGCAGATTAAGATAGCATACAAAGAACCACATTGCGCTCGTCATCTTGAGACATAATGTGTGAATTCTCTTTACCCCAGTAATTTCAATGGTTTACATCTCACTTCCAACCGGATTACTGTTTGTGGGCTGTAGTAGGAGCTGCAGTGGTATAAAGACGGGCTCCAGTAAGAAATTTCTATAACAAACATCAGGATAACAGTAGCTTTTGATAACACATTTACGTTGTAGCTTTTCTTTATAGAGGTCAGGCGCTGCTTACCAGTTCCATTTGGTGGCGGGAAGTGGCCGAATCGGTGGCGGGGTCCGGCGAACAAAGCTCGCGCCGGTGGAACAGGAAAAAGGTTAAACGGGTTAAAGGAAACAAAAGGGAAAAGCGATTCGCGTGCTGAAGCTGGAATAGGTTTATACCTGTTACAGTACCGCACATCAAAAAATATTACATGGATTTTGTAAATTCAACTAAATATATACAAAATTTTATTTTATCACCTTTCACTTATAAATAAACCATAGACAAAACCCGATTAAGTAAAAATTAATACTAAAAACTTACTTTAAAAAAAAAAGAATTACTGGTAGTAGTTGGTACCGGAGACCGTCAAGGTAACAGCTGACAAACAGTAATATACAAACATTACTGTGTACAATTTTGAAGGAAGGTAAACTAATGAAATTACTGCGGTAACGAGACCTGTCTTAGGCAAGAAGCGTAATGTGGTGCTGTGTATACCATCTTAAACAGCGCCACGTTGTTATTTGCAAACGTATCACTTACCATCAAGTTAACGCTTTACTCGTCGTCTTGTCCAATAAAAAAAAGTTAAAAAGATAAATATTTTTAATTTATTCTCTTTAAGTAAAGCTTTACTTACTTGAAGTTATATTTGATATAATTTATTTACGAACTAGGCAGTCTGTATATTTTCTGAAGAACACAGGTAACTGGAAAAAGTCAGAACTCGGCACAACTTTGCACACAAATTGCTGTGACCTTGATTTTAAGATGTATCTTATTGTTAAGCGAATAGCCACCGTAGGACGACGGCGTGGAACTTTTTTTTGGACCGCAAAAAATATTTATGCAAATACACTCGTAAATATCTCGCTGCAGATAAGACGTTGGATCTTTCGTAGCGTAAAAGTATATTCTTTACATGTCGTCTTGTAATACATGGAGCTTGAAAAATTTATTTCATGGAAGTAGAACTTTAACGTTTTAAAAAACTGATCATAAATATCATTATTATTAATAACTTCGTTTTCCCACTGGTGGAGTTTGGGAGTTTTTTCAAGAGAGAGACAAATACCCGCTCACGGTAGTCCGGTGCAAGTTGTCAGATATAGTATCCTTGAATATTGTGTTTTTAATTTCCTCATAATTTTCTTCCTCACCAAAACAACCAGCTTAGTAGAGATTGAATCTATGCTTACTCGTGCAGCGTTTTACAAGCTAAGCTGTCACTATTTCGCTGGGAGTGGATAGATTTTGTTCTTTATCCAACATTGTATTTCTTCACTCTATACATTTTCTAAGCAAGGCGGAAGCTTTTCGATTTCTAAACGTCAACGGCAGAGATATTAAAAATACTTTTTTTTTATTGCGGTTTTAAATTCAATTGTAAATTGAGATATATTTTTACTAAACTATAGTAATGTGCAAATATTACTGTGTAATAAAATGCTGTATTCCGGTTTGAAAGGCGAAATAGCTAGTGAAGCTGCCGGTGCGATGCGTCTGACATGTGTCTCAATGCGACGAGCGCAAATTGGTGCAGTGTATATGATCCTAACTAGCACTGCTGTTAACGTTTAACAACAATAACAAAATATATATTTATTAGATAATTTTAATAAAATTTTCAAGTTAAAGTTAATATTTTGTTTTTACGATTAAGGCGTTCATCTGATGGTAAGTGATACCCTTGCTCATAACAACGTGGTGCTAGTTAAGATGATAAACACTGAACTATATTGGGCTCGTCGCCTAAATACGTAAAGTGTTAAGTCTCGTTACCCCAGTAATAACATAGCATATTTTTCATCACGAAGTTTAAGGCAGTTTTCTCCTACTACATAGAGCGTATTGGTTAGAACGCCGGCCTTCCTCTTCGTGGGTATTGGGTTTGAATCCGGCCTGCACCAATGAAGTATTCAATTTATGTGCAGTTTGTATATACAAATAATATCACATGCTCTGACGGTGAAGGAAAACATCGAGAGGAAACTCACCTATGTACTGACCATTAGAGGTCGGACTAATATGTGAAATGGAGAAGGCAATGGCAACACCACTCCATTATAACTGACAATAAAGTCTTCGTGTCAATACATATGATGACCACGACCTTAGTCATGAGGAAATACGACTTAAAAGAAGTATAGAGCAATATTTAATTTTATTATTCAAAATGTACTTACTAATAACGCAAAAATAAAGTTTATTAAATGCGAAGTCATTATTAAAGCTTTATCTCCTCAGGCGTCGTAAAAGTTTCATGTTCCTGTAATTCAGCCTCATTTATCTCGCCTCGCCTACTACTTACTACCTTCCGCCTGCTTTCACGATATATATACTGTCGGCGTTATAAATATATAACGTTTTCATTTTATATTTTTCAAAAAATATACTTCTAGAAATCTCCAAAAATAATAGTTTTTATTAATAACATTATTATATTTTATACATTCATTACAATTTGATTTGTTTGGATAATAGACAAAAGCTCTTGTTTATTGAGCATTATGCATGTATTGAAGCTGAAGTTATGGAGGTACTTTACTTATTAAACCTATTGAATAATAAATCTTTTGTAATGCTACATATTAAGTTCGAAGTATAAAGATTTTCGTCATGTTCGAGACAAAGGCTTTTATGAAAAAGATAAGAAGAAATTCGCTTAAAAATTGTTTTAAGGTACACTCCATTTTACTTTGTAAGATGCTTCCAAGATTATTATTAAATTCTAATTAAATATAGATGAAAAAACTTTTGGTCGTACTTAATTATATTATTTGCATACATTTAAACCTATTCGTGTTATAGCTTTGGAAATATCAACTGAAAGTTTCTAATTATTCGTTTAAACACATCAAAATTGAGGTTGAAAGCTCTTTTGATCTCTCCGAATGATTTTTATAATTTATATATGTAATTTAAATCGTGTAATATTCAAATAGATACAAAAAGCATATTTTTTTTAATTTTTCTTTTCTAAATAAATGTTTTGGGATATTTTTTTTAAATGAAAGGTATTAAAGATACTTGTATATTTTAGCTTAAAACAATCACTACTTCAGTATTTTAAGTTTATAAAAATAATTTATAATTACCGGAACTATATAAATAAATATGTTTTATAACAATTACTTTTAAATAAGGGTAAAATAAAACCTTCCACTTAATATTAAATAATGTTGTAATAATTGTTTTAATGAAGCAGTAAAAAGTAACAGGTGCTTTGGACGGCTATTATTATAACATCAACATACGTTTTGGCAATTTCGCGCCATTAAATGTCCCTTTACTTGTAATAATTCTTTTAAAATAGAAAAAGAAGTGAAATTATTACTTAGTTAATTTTAATTAATTTCTTACTCTTATTTAAAAGCCTACACGAGTATATTCTTATAACCATGGGAGTAATGAAAGGTTATGTTGGGATTATACTAAAATATCTATTACTACAGGATTGTTTCTGCGAATCAAATAAGTAAACTTTTTTTATACTTGTACAAATAATAATTAAATTATTAGGAGACGACTATTTTCTGTCAAATCATTGATGATCTAAAATAAATAACAGAACAACGATCTATCAGATTATCACCAAAGGGAAGCTGAATGCTCTTTGCTTTACCAATAAACATGTTTAAACAGTATCTAGTTAAGACTATATATATACAGCTTTCTTTCAATATTTCAAAGAAATTAAATTAACAACTATAACTTAATAATATTAACCTTTTGATACTTTTTAATTTTACCTTCGCATCTAGTATAATTGTTATAAAAATAAGTTTTTTTGTTCAAGTTCATTTAAGTACCTATTCTTTGGTGCAAATAGATTTTAAGTGCTAAAGATACGTATTTTTATAATATAATTTTTTTCATTAAACACCTTTTAATAACTTCCCACCAAATTACAGAATAAAAACTTATATATGAAAGATAGAACCATTGGTGGTAGAACTCTGTTGCCAAAAACCGTCTAGGTAAGTACCAACGCAGCTTCTATTTCTACTGCCAAATAGTAATATGCAAACATTATATTCCTTTTTAAAGTGTATAATAGTGAAACTACTAGGAAAACAAGACTTAAAACTTTATGTCCCAAGATGACGAGCGCAATGTGGTGCTGTGTATGTTATTTCAACTAGTGTATCATTTGTCAGGTGTACGCTTTGTTAGTCTCGACGCTTCATAAAATAAGTACAAAAGAAAGAAACGTCCACGCATATTTAAATGTCCTAGTTATTGGCATCGTTGTTACTGTCAGATTACTTAAAAGTGTGCTACAATGTTATTAAGGGTCGTTAAGAACATAAAGGAGCGTTACTTGCAACATCGACGGAGAGGAAATAACGTAATAGGCGCTACGCCTCCTGTAAAACGTTCGCTTCGTTCATATTGCGAAATAATGACGAATTGAATAAATGATTTTCACCATTTCCATTAACCTACGAAAGAAATCAAAGTACAACCTCTTTTTTTATTCTATTTCAAATTATGTTTATTACAAGCGATCGTTTTGTACAATCACTATCAATTGATTAATGATTATTTATATCAGTTCAAAATTCATGGTTAAAAAAAATGAGTGAAAAGACTGATTATCTATTATGATAAAGTCATCTTTACATATTTTTTTTGGTACCATTAAGATAAATAAAAGGTGATCCTAATAATCAACGGTAACCGTAACTTATCAACGCCGCACACTAAAGCCATCACAAGCGCAATGCCGACTCTTAAATTTAAGAAAGATATCAACGATATTTTGATTTATTTATAAACAAATACTAGTGTATATATATTCTACAACAACTACATGATCTTCTTAATACATACATCGAGAAACTCGTGTCATTGTTATAGTTTTTTTCTCATGAAAATCTCCGCGAAAAATCGTCTCGAATCAAGTGATCCATTGACCGTAATATATAACTCCTACTGTCTGCCGATCTCTGAGTCAATTTAGATATAGGCGATATATCTTTCAGTCGCTGCTATACTGTAATAAGAGCGGGACATTTCATCAGTGTCAACAAGTTTTACTTTATATTAATCAATCTCAATATTTTTAATTAGTTTTTATTCACAAATACCG
>DWLS01001173.1:0-23298 GCA_018246255.1 Pachliopta kotzebuea | reverse complement strand
GACCGCCTTTTGTGAAAATCCTTATGTACTTTCTTTTTTTGTAACTCTGTGATAGTGCACAATAAAGTATATTTGTAATAATCAAAGTGGATCATACAAAATAATTAAATGGTTCACTCGGTGCATCGCGGGAAAATGTTGCTGACCGCTGATCTAATCGGTTGTATTTATTTCAAACAGTATCTTATATGAATAACAAACACATACATATATAATAGTTATAATATTACAATAGTCTGTATGAAATAGCTTGTTTACAACCGCGCCTCAAATCTGGTGGGTTTCATTGAAATCTGCCGAATAAGCATTGAATGTGACCGATTATTTACGACTTTTGGTGATGAAAATGACAAGTGCTTCAATCTCCTTGGACACGAAACTGGTAGACCTTATAATGAGCCGATATTATTATTTTGTTATTAAAAAAAATCTCGAATGTGGGACAGAGGCGTTTGTTCCACTTAGCTATGCACTTGGCCGACTAAAACTGACGAGGTGTAGCTCAGCGGTGTAGGGTTAATATGTTACCGATTACTTTCAGGACGGTCCTGAGATTTGTTGTTTATTTATTTTAAATTAGTCTTTTTTATTTTACTAATGGTAAATCGATTGAATGCCGATGGGGAGTAATGTCATAGAGAGGCGGTGCCATACTAGTGAACACAGCGCTTTAAGGCACTTCACTAGATGGAGCGGTAATTTTATGAAGATCCTCCTTCAAACTGGAACAGGAATGTTTAAATATTACTGCTTGTCGACTGCAATAGAAGCTGCGGTACCTACCTAGACAGTCTTCGGCAACAGAGACCTATCACAAAAAGCTAAAAACTCATAATTAGTGAAAGTACTAATACAGATATGATCATAAATATTACATTAGTCATATATATTATTTAGATATTTATTATTTTTTTGCACTCTAGGTAGCTGTGATTAATACTTATGTATATATAAGTATATTTACTTGTAAACTTTTTAATTATGTGTTCTATATTCTTATAGTAAACTGCACCATTATTGTTTCATGTTTTTAATCCCGTAACAGATTGAGAAGACAAGTTCTTAAGCAATAAGTGAGACCTTTTTAATTTTTCTTTTCTAATTTTCTTTTTCCCTAAGTTTCTCTTCTTTCATTCCACATCTTATCATCTATCACTCGTATTCTCCATTTCTACATTATTCTTTCACTCATCACTTTTCAGACCAAATTTAGCACTTTTTTTGATATTACTTGTTTTTTTTACATTTCTATTTGTTTCTTTTTTAACCTTTGTCCTTATATTTTATTATTTACATTTGACTCTTATTTACACTTTAATTCTCGTTTTATTTAATACTTTCTTATTCTTCTTTTTAATTTCATTTTTGATTCTAAGAACTTATTTTGTCACCTTTCCTATTACTTCATTGCAAAATTTTATAAAAATGCGGCGACTTTCGTGTTGACTCTGCATAAGTTCGGCCTTTTTGATAAATTGGGTTCTTATAAAGACTTAAACGAACAACGTGTCCGGGATCCTGCGTGGGATTGTGGTGACAGTAGTACCGGCAGGCGTAGTAACTCATGGTTGACATTGCATAGAAATATTTCGATAACAGCCATGCATTTGTGCGTAATGGTATCCAGTTCCGCGAGTTCTTATCGCCGCTCATCCGCCGAGGCCGCGCGGCGAACCTGACAATGAAATGCGACTAGTTACGTACCCCCGCATCGTCTGTTATCGACAAACTTCACCCGTATTGAACATTCAGTTAAACAAATATTCAAAAAAACAAGAAGTTATAAATCAATACGGTTTAAAGGAAAAAATATTTATTAGGTCCACATACAATCATACACTTACGTTACCAAATTACACAAAAATATTATGAAATTAAACTAGGGTTTTATATATTTTACAGGTGAGGTAAAAAAATTACTTTTATAAAGTACGTTGCAAAGGCAAACTTTACCTTAAAAAGAGTTCTTTTCCAGCATACTCATATACATAAGATAAACTATTTTAATTATTTGTATAGGTGTACTAGTACCAGTAATAGTAAGATAAAAGGAAAGAGTGTTTATATATAAGTAAATATATTACACATATATAAAAATATTATAAGAAAACATGCAACTGGAGATGAAGATAATAGTCCTTAATTATCTTCTGATATAACTAAGGAGGGACAGGCACGAATATCATGAGAATGA
Organism: Pachliopta kotzebuea; assembly: GCA_018246255.1. Classification (NCBI taxonomy): domain Eukaryota; kingdom Metazoa; phylum Arthropoda; class Insecta; order Lepidoptera; family Papilionidae; genus Pachliopta; species Pachliopta kotzebuea. Next base: position 21,104 of record DWLS01001173.1, on the reverse strand, counting down.
GAATTCAAGAGCTTCAGAGCTATTTCTGTGAAAGACTCACTTGAGCATAATATCGATATTTTGAAAGCACCGCACTTCGCTCGTCACTACGAAGACATATAGGGGTCAGGCCTTCGGATGAACAGCGGAGGGTCATTCCGGTACAAATCATAGTTACCTTAAATATCCTTATGAAAATCGTTTACGGTGTAGTTGTGAGCGCACTTTGACACATATTGGTGCATTTGCACCACCGCTCATATACCTTTATCGGTGTATATCTCGTTTATCCTAGACCCAGTTAACGCGAGATAATATAAATACCAATACATTCGGCTCTCATCATCAGATAATAGCTCGTTGCCGCGAAAATGTGTCGCTTCGGTGTGATCTTAATAATCTTTTTGTGTTCACAATTGGGATTTTGTTATGTCAACGGTAAGTCGTTCACACTGAAAATAAGTTAGAATATTCTACCAAGGAAAGCGAATAAAAAATAACTTGAATTAATATTGTGGAAGTGGATAGTTCAGAACTTTTAACGAGACCAAGTTTTCAAAGCTTTAAGTAAAAGTTAAATAAACTTATAAGATGTTGTTATTAACAATACCTCAACAAATTTGTAGGTATTTAAAAAATTTCTAACGTGCTATTTAGTCTTTAAGCTACTCTCAGCGTCTGTAACACCATCTAATATATAACAATCAAACACTTATTTAATTTTTATTTTTGATTTAAAAAGTATCAAAAAAGAATGAAAATCGTTACATTTCAATAGAAAACTAATATTATTATTTATAATCAATTAAATATATAAGAAATCTTTATTTATGTATATACATACTGCTCTGCTAATTACTCCATAAAACAGTTCTCTTAAAGACCGTCTAATATTTTCTACTTCTTTCAAAAAATTGTTTATTTTTTCTATTTGCTTTGTTTGATCTCAAATCACTCGATTATAAGTGACATAGGCTGAAAGGTCGAGCAGGTTTCAGTTCAATATACACTGTTAAAAGGCAGTTACGTATTGTACATATTTACATGTTTTTGACGTCGCTATACTACGACATTTTCTTTTTGAAGTAAAGTAAAAAGCCTGGATAAGTTCATTAGTCACTTACTCCCGTAAAAGTCGACTTTAATCAATAAATTTGTAAAGGTCACGTTTTATTTTCGGGTATAATTTATGTACATGATAGATAAATATCGTATAAAGATATAATTTTAAAAATATCATAACATAGAAGAGAATAGGAGTGTAACACCCAACAACTTACGGGACCCAAGCCAATCTTACTCACTCACGTTGCTCCCTGCTAATCAACAAACGAGGCTCTGGCTCCGAACCTACCTGCATTGGGCCAGCGCGGTAGGAGAATACCCAAATTCCCTAATACTTTTGGTGGAGGTCTATGGCCAGCTGTGGACTTAGTACAGAAAATAAATTAAATAGTGGAACCTATTACCGATAGAGATAGGTAATGAATTTATCTATCCGAAGACTGATGGATATCATCAGAAAACTTATACCTACCGCCACTCTAGCTCATGTAATTATTGGGGAGAAGAGTTATTCTAAAATCAAAGTGATAGATTTTTTTTATTCAACAAGACGATGAGACGAGCATGGTGTTCACCTGATGGTAAGTGATACGCTTGTCCATAACAACACGGCATTGGTTAAGATGATATACACAGCACTATGCTCTCGTCGTTTTAAGACATAAGTTATTAAGTCTCCTTACCCCAGTAATTTCACTGCTTACAGCATCCTTCGAGCCGGATCACAGTAATGTTTGCCGGCTGCAACAGGAGCTACCTAGAGAACTAGTATCTCGATGTTAAGATATGGTGACTGTTCGGTGTTATCTTAACCTTTCATTTAGTTGATCGTGTATCCAGTGTAGTGGTAATAGGATATTAATTTTGTTTTACAACATCTTACCACCACCAGCTAATGTAATGTAAATCAAACAAGTGGCCCATACAAAATTGTGAAACTGTGGACACCCACAACTCGGGAACCCGACCACATACCAACAAAATTCCAACGGCTCTGATCTTATCTAAGCGAGATCTGTATGACAAATTTCAGCACTAGCTCCTAGTAGTTCTCAAGATTGAAAATTGTTGACGCACGGACGGACTATGTCGTTTAAATATAGATTATTACCATAATTATTTATTGCTTTCAGTGGCTGATGTAGAATGTGGTGTGCAAACCGCTCGCAGAGGACGCATCGTTGGTGGTACGGATAGTGTTCCCGGTGAGATACCCTGGGCAGCGAGCGTGTGGCGGCAGGGCACCCACCAGTGCGGTGCTACCGTCATCAACGACAGGTGGCTCCTGACAGCTGGTCACTGCATTTGCAGGTAAGTTCCTTCCTAAGTTAATGTTAACTCTGCTCCATATAAGTTCATGATACAACATTTATAAATTAACTAGTTTATAGTTTACTTGAAAGGAATACCGTCTAGGTGGGTACCACGTCAGCTTCTATTGCAGCTGACAAACAGTACTGTGCAAACATTACTGTGTACCAGTTTGAAAATTGTTGAATGGTAATGAAATTACTAGAGAAAGATACTTAATACTTTACGTCTCATGGCGATGAGCGCAATGTGGTGCTGTGTATACCATCTTAACCAGCACCACGTTGTAATGGGCAAGCGTATCACATACTTAGTAAATAAAAAATATAAGAACGTAGTTTTTTTCAGTAAAACTATTTTAAGTATATATATATAAAGCTTCGATGATGGATATAGACCTTTAAGTAATTTAACCACTACTTTTGTTTATTAAGTTGAACTTTAGTTAATGAAGTGAATTCCGGGGATTAATATTAAAATCCCAAATGGTGATTGAAGAAATTGTCTAAAGGTGTTTTTTATTATTGTTTTTATATACGCAAAAGCATTATTGCATTTTTCATAATGAAACCGAATGCATTTCTCAATCGATAAACGCCGAAAAGATTGAGGCCGGGCTGAAGGTGAAGGTTAAACATATGCACATGTTTCCTAAAATTCGTATGCGTAATATGACATTGCCGACAACAACAATTGAGGTTCCCACCTACAGTACTTGACCCTCGCTTTACTGACCCACTGAGACATAATCCAATATATTTTTATCAGTGTCCATTACTCACCATTTTGCCTTATTGGATGAAGTGAGATAAAGAAATATCGTACGGCTCAACCAATTCCTGTTGTTTTTTACTCTTTATATATAAAGACAATATACAACATTTTTCTAAATCTGATGTATGAAACGTATGAAATTATTTATGTATTAATTGCTTATACATTATCATCATCAGACAGATGTCAATTGATAAATAAATAACCCTCTCAAAGATCATCAAATTGTTCCGGCTTACGATGTTATCATCTAGCGGTTTCCGGAGATGTTCACCGCATCTACGTTTTTCACCTTTAATTGCTTCATCACCATCATCATCAGTCGATAAATGTCCACTTTGGACATCGACCTCCCCCTAGGATCTCCATCCCAATTGCTTACCGAAATAAAAGTACTATGATAGGTCTCTGTTGCCGGGAAATGTCTAAGTAGGTACCACCACAGATCCTGTAATGTTCAAACATTACTGTGTTCCGGTTTGAAGGATGCTGTATGCTAGTGAAATTACTGGGGTAACGAGCTTATTTTCCAAGGCTTCGAGCGCAATGTGGTGCTGTGTGTATGATCTTAGTGATACGTTGTTATGGGCAAGCGTAACATTTATCATCAGGTAAACCTTACTCCTCTCGTTGCTTCATAAAATAAAATATAGTGAATAATACCATAGTCGAAAAAATGTTTCTTTGAGCTATATCCATCTGTGGATATCTATCGGATGATGATTATGATGATAGTTTCTTAAAAGTTTTTGAAGTTTTTATAGATTACAGAAGGAAGTTAATATAAACTACTAATAGTGAATATGTGTTATTTCTTACTTATAACTTATCTATTAGTTTTACCGATAATGTTAAAAGTAAGTGTCAAACTACTTTAACTTATTGCTTTTCAAGATACAAGAGGTATCTACGTGTCGTTATATCTTGTACTTGAAATAAATTCTTACTTTGATTGCAAGCAAATAAGTTATTTACATATGTAAATAATGAGGATGATAAGTGATTAATAGGTTATATAACTAGTATTATTTATGAGGATCTATGTATAATATTATTGATTATGATATACCTAAGTTAGTACCTTTTCAAAGAACCCCTTTTTTCTGTATTTGCTACGAAACAATACTTGCTCACATTTATTTATTTCATAATCTTCTAGTAATTTTAATATTGATTTATTTATCTCGCTTGTCTTATTGGGTTACTTGGAAGAAATATACTTATATAAGGCCGCCCTTGCTCACATTTAGATCATAGGTTAAGTTAATTCATTGTACCATAATGTTTTTTCAAGAGTTTATCTACGTGTCTAAGTTACTGAACAAAAAAATTACAACATTAATATAAAATAAGAAAATTAGAAGTTAAAATAGATCATAAATTCTAGACTATAAACGTAGAGTTAATGGTACATGTATATTGATATCTCTGGAATATAAATTGCTGAATACGCAAACAAATTTGATCTTTTTTAGTTAAAAAGCACTTACTGTTAGTTTATGTCCTAAGAAGAAGTTAATACGAAAAAAATCTTTTCATATGTTTGATATTTTCTTGTTAATATCTGTTGGAGACTTTTCTGAATTTTTATTTAACATTGTACTTTGTTAAATATTTTACGTCATGTTCATAGTTGTTGTATTGGTTTTGAAATTGCATTGAATTCAGGATTTCTGATCGGATCATTATCATTATAAATAAATGTCAAGTTTTTCTTTTTATTTGTTGGTTTAGGCCTTTCTTTCTAGGACAATAGTGAAAGTTCTTATTTGTTTAAATAGTATTTATTTGTTTCTATAATTGTTACTATGACTGTTTTTATAAAACTTATGCTTTTACTTTAGTGCTCTCTCTCCAGTGTAAATTTTAACAGTATATATATGAAAACACCCATGTATTTTAATGTATTAATAATATTGTCAGATTTTTTTTGAACCAGCTGATACAAGAGGAATGTATCCAGAATTAAAAAAAGATTATATACATAGTGGTAACATTTAAAAAATGTAAGTTCAGCGTACTTTTATAAATACATGTTGAACGTTTCGCCTTCGCTTATTATTTATTACTTCTATGAGTTCTTTTTTAGTTTCAGCCGGATTGGAAACGTTTCTACAACGGCCCATAAATCTTATAGGGAACAATTTGTTTTGTTTTTTTTTTTAGTAGACTATTAATATAAAATCTGTCTCGGCGAAATCACTTAAGGCATTTTTGGTTGCGTTCGTGAATTTCAATTTGGTGAAACGGAGAGTTGAAAGTGAAGGTTCTCGTCGCAAAAAGAAACACACAAAGTACAATAACATCTTTGATGTTTACGTGTATCAGACAGGAGACATATAAAAAAAAGTTGTTTTAACACAACAAAATATCAATATTTAATGTAGTTTTAAAACAGAGCAAACTATATCACAGGGGTTGGGATTGATAGATAGAGGGGGTTCAAATATTTAAATGATTAAAGTGGTAATTTAATAATTACGTCTTGTACCCAGTTATGTTGTCATAAGAGAAAGGCCGATATAGGCGACAATGAACAAAGAAAACACTTGCTGATACAATGAAAAAGGAATCCGTTATACTCGGATAAAAAATCCATTACTCACATATAATTTATAAACTAGCCATAAGGACCTATTGTATAACCTTAGTATATAAGAAGCTTGTATTACTAAATAAAATAAGTTCTCTCTCAGTTTTTATTAACTTAACATCATAGCTTGGGAGTAGTCCCAAGCATGTAGTTTTTAAAAACCCTTCCTCCCGATGGCTCAAGCTAATTACCCTAAATAACAATTTTTAGAGATAAAATATGTATAAGATCTTTAAAACTTTGAACACAATGTGTTATTGGTGCGTTTTATGATACAACATACGGATGTGTTTGACAATTTAATAGTTTCATGGCTAATATAAACATTGATATTGACGGTAAAAGAAATAAAAAAGCAACTCATATTGATAATATATACGATAACATAAATAATAGCATAAACATCTTTTGCAGCGTTTTCGATGAGTTCTACAAGTCGAAGCAGCTGAGCGTTGTCGCTGGTTACACTGATATATCGAGCAACGACGTGAACCAACCTTTGTCAAGGATCTTGCCTCACCCCGAATACAGGTAAGTATTGTGTAAATAACATATACCAGTGTGTACCTTTAGAATTAATTTAAAAAAAAGTTCTAAAGAGAATAACATTCAATCAATAGACCTTTTTGATATTGCGGATTCCAATTAATGTAAAAGTCTAATCTTACTTTTAACCATATTCTTTTAAAAGCGAAATGAATTTCTGAAGACGGATAATTGAAAATTGAACAAATAATCAATTCCCTTTTTATAAAAATTACAAATAACCTTATTCAAAGGAATAAATATAAAAATTCAAAAATGACGGACTTTCAATCACATAAAATTTGTAAGAGCAAATCATAAAATAAGTATAAATTAAAATCATATTTATATTCCAGATGTAATAGAAAATCCAATGACGTTGCTCTATTGAAAACCGTCCGACAGTTCATATGGACAAGTGAACTCAGGCCTGCTTGTTTGCCTCAATCATCATCATCAGACTTCAGCGGTACACCGGCCACTGTCGCGGGATGGGGATTCACAAACGAGGATAGAGGAATTGGTAAACGTTATTTTAAATACATAAGTTCTACATGTTTCTTTACGAAATCAAATCTGTATAGGAGATGGATGACCCAATTCCTCCCTCTTTCAACGATATATAAGGGGGAACTCTTTCTCTGAGATAATTTCCTCAATATGTGAGGATCGCGGTTGCTGTTTGTAACGGACTATGCGCAACGACCTGTTCAGCGCTTCTCTTACCAGCATGTAAAAATTTTAAGCAACAGCATTAGGAAAACGATAGCAGTGTTTAATGTGACCTTTATTTATATTCTGGGTCCGCCAGTCCACACTTTTTGTAAAGTTTTTTTATTACCATAACATAGCAGAAAGCCAAGCATGATAAAAAACACTATGACCATCCCAATTTGGCACGCAAATGTGAAAATCGAACCTGGGATCACCGTATTAAGATTAATTTTCGAACCCATTGCTTCGTAAACGTCATTGTCGTCGAGCCTGTTTACATAAAAAAGTTTTCTTTCTCAGGTGACAGACCCAACGTCCTACAAAAGACCGACGTGTTCGTGGTCACCAACGATGAATGTAACAATTGGTACGAATCGCAGGGAAGCAAAGTCAAGATTATTTCAACACAAATGTGCGCGGGTCATGAGCAGGGTGGCAGGGACTCTTGCTGGGTAAGAATAATTTTTAGTTACCTTCTTTTTATTTCTTTCGAAAGAGAATTCTTTGAAATGATACCATGCCTTATGTGTAAAAAAAAGAGTTACAGGAGTTATTTTAACCCCTTAAAATTTCCTCGGTCATTGTACTCAAAATTTGTAGAGTGTAACAGCATTATAAGCCAACTATCGAATAACTTTTAGGCCGACAGCGGTGGTCCGTTGATGGTGCGTGGTAACCAAGGACACTCGATGGTGGTCGGGGTGGTGTCAACTGGAAGCGGCTGCGCTCGTGCGAAGATGCCCGGCATTTACACCAGGGTGTCAAGATACACGGACTGGATTGTTGAAAACGTTAACAGCGACAATAGCAGATCCGCTTTTAGATTTTTCTCAAGAAGAGGTTAAAGAAAATGGAATTTGAAAAATTATCAAGCCAATACGTTGTTGCTAAATATTTAATTCGTTATTAGTATAAAATTACTAATTTATTATGTACAAAGTAACAATCAAAGAATTAACTGTGATATAAATACTATTATTGTTTATGTAATAAGTTTTGTGATAATACATAGTTTTTTTAAACGGACACACTCTTTTCTTTGCAATACATGTCAAAGGCGTTTTTACTTTCCTGTACGACGGCGTAAAGTTTCCTTCCTGATGTTTCTTCCATATCATCCTTCAATACTTCTAAGGCACGTTGAATACATGATTTAGCTTCTGTGAGCAAAGGTTTGATTTCTTCGAAGGTTTTAAATGTTCCGTCGCTTTTTACCTTCTTCGCCTTTAAAACCAAAGCGGAATGCAATTCATGTTGTAAAACTGAACTGTATAAACTTAGACGGGCGTTCCCTGGGTCTAATGTTTCTGTTATTTTATTTAAATCTTTACACATTTTTATTTTCTTATCCAATATCTCTTCTGACATGTAACTAGATTGTCTGCCATATAACTGTACTAGCGAATGTTTCAAGGAATACAAATGATAGTGGTTGGGGTGTAAAAAAGTCGACAATCTACTCAGCAGATTCTCCAGAGTTGTCACAGAGCCACCCATCATTAGAACATTATCAACCTCTTCTCCCATCTGGGAAATGAGCATGTTTATTTGTGAGTTGTTGACTTTGACCGGGCATTCACTGCAAGCCCAATCCGTTTCTTCGTCTAACGGATCCTCTGGAAGATGTATTCCATTGCAAGGTTTAGTACCATCGCCAAAACATTTCATAGCACTTAGATATGTGCCGAGTTCGGATGGATCGCTGCATCTTGGACATTTGCAAGCAAAATATTTTGTGTCTTTTAAATGTTGCCTTCGAGCTTGTGTACCCCATAGAGCATGACTGTACATTGTCGTAATATGTTCATCTTTCATCACGCGAAGTACTACTTTAACCGTTATACTGTAAAGTTTATCCTTGTTTGTATTTGAATGGTTGAACGTATGTTTTGTGTTTGGTATACAACTATGCTCCATGATAGAAGTGTTAGCGTAAAGTGCTTGTAATTCGGCCCCATCAGATAGTCGTACTTCTAAAGCGTTAGTATCAATTATACCACAGATTCTATGAATAAGGCGTTTAGAAACCTCTGGTAAATATTTATCTTTAGTTTCTTTATCGAGTTTGCTGATGAAGTTATCGAGTAGATACTCAACAATAAACTCGTTAGTTTCTCTGGAAAAATAAAAGCAAATAAAATACATGAAAATTCATTCAAAATACAAACTATTAAATCTTCTTTAATAACTGTAATAAAAATTGCATTAGCAAAGTTACTTTTAAACGAAAACATAGAGAAAGTAATGATAAAGACAGATAAGAAATGAAATCAGAATACATTATAAATATGTACGTAGACCGATCATAATCAAATCCAACGTTTTGAAGATTCGGACATAAAGAGACACGACATATAGAAGATTAACGACTTCTTAAAAAAAATTAACAAATTTTAGGATAATATTCATAGTTTTAAACTAAATACATAATAGTTATAAATATAATAGTTTTAAACTTACTCATAAACATCAGTAACCGGTGATCGACTTTCCATGTTGGATTGCAGTTCTAATACTTTCTTCCATTTCTCTGGCTCAATGTTCTGGAGTAGGATGATTCTTAAAGGTAATAAAGCATCATGCCTGAAAAATGTATATTTATAATGATATTACAAAAGTTCATTGACCGATAAGCGACAGCTTCTGGATATAGGCCTCCCCTAAGATCTCCACATCAAAAAAAAAGATCTCCACATCAGTCGGTTTTGCTCTGTCTGCATCTAGCGGTTTTCCGAGTCCTTCATCAGAACATAACCTCAATATATAATGAGTCTATTGGAATTTGTATTATTATTGATACATATTAAAATTAATGGGTTCTGGTACCTAAACTTGATTTTATACCAGAATTGTAATATTTTGAATATATCCCCGATATCAAAAGAAAAAAGAGAACGCCTAAGTCAAACGTACTTACTTCTTACCTGTAATAATCAGCCATATCGTCGAGGACACATTCAGGTCTCACCCTCAATATGTTACACTCTACACTGTGATGCCTCGGGTCAGCTAAACCTGGACAATTCCCGCTGCAAACCGGCCATCCACATCTGTAAATACCACATAACAATTTCAGTAATACACAAGTCGTTATGAAAAATGATTATTAGGTTTTCCTGGCAGACTTTTGGCTGATACTATGCCAGAAACATTAAATGTTTGAAAAAAAAATATGAGGTTGTACTGCTTTCTTTGGTTAGTGCTGGAAAGCCATATAGGGGGCCTTATACATCCGTGATCCTGACGAACATAAAGTCATGAAGACGGAATTCAAGGGGTTTTAAAGGAGCATATCCCTCATGACACATATTGCCTCGGTAAGGAATTCTTCTTCTTTAAATAAGAATGTTTTATTAATTATATATTCATGAATAATACTGGGCACATCTCTCGCCGGTGTCCGTGAAGATGGGTTTGTAGCAGCCGACGCACGGCATCTGCGCTTCGGGGTCTGGCATCGATTTGGGACCAAAGACAATCGGTCTCTCTGTCAGCACCACTTCCCCGGGTGATAAGTCTCGAGACGCTATTAGATAACGACCAAGCTCTTCAGAAGTTACGACCTAGAACATCAAATCATTAGAAAGTAAATTCAAAATTTAGTGATCACACTTGGTTTTAAAAGCACGCCATCTTTGTAAAATAATACAAAACAAGTAAATCAATTAAGAATAAATCAGTTTAAATTCCACAAAGATGTCTATAAATTTTACTAGATGGCGTTGAAATAACAAATAAGACGTACCTTATATGGTAATGGAGAATCAGAATCATTTTGCCCCATAGTGATACTAAAAATTAAAATGGAAATGTAATTAATTTTTTAATTTATTTGTTTATGAACACAAAAATACACAACACACTTATGTCATGTGTTAATTTATTTCTTTTATGTGCATTTAGGCATTTGTTTATTGTGTTATTAATTTATGAGTATATTTGTAATTGATAAAGACACTGCACGTGCGAACTTTAATGATGTTTAACGTACCCGCTTAATGTTGCTCTAATCGTTAATTTACTGTTAATTAAACAATACCATTGGTAAAAAAAAATACACCAAACTATGTTTTTTCATTGACGAAACTTTTTTAAATATTACGATGGATTATCAAAAAATGTGCTTTATTTATTTAAAGATACTTCTATTTTTAAGATTTATTTTAATGTGTGGTATATTTAAAACAATAAATAAAATCATTGTTAGGAGAGTTGCCAGATTTATCAACTCGATACATCGTAGTTTAAAATACGTTATTTATTATTATTAAACTTTTTGTCAACATTTATGTATGTATGTTCTTTGCTCTTAGATACTACCATAATTATTACAACGAATGTCTTGACGAGGACAGTCAGGAACTGAGTGTCACTACAAACTAGTAATCAATTATTTAGTAAATGTACTAAAATATCACGTCCAACAAATATCATGAACTGTTTTATATAATGAAATTATTTAAACTCAACTTTGTTTACATTTGTGCCAACGTATTTGTATTTGTGTAATTTTTTTAATCAACGTAAAATACTATAGACATAGACTACCCACAATTTTCAATTGGACAGTGTTGTCCACATGGGACTCCGAAAGATTTTAACCAATTGTCATGTGCATAGAAAACCTTTAAAATATTAATCATTTCTGCGGAGACTGTACCTTTTACATTCACTTCTAGTGGTCGTTTTTCTATTGCATTTCATTTATATATAAAAAAAATTCAGAATGCAACATTTATCATTTCAGTCTGTTTCCTGCTTGAACTGGAGATTCTGACATGATAATAAATTTACTCAAAGAACTTAAATCTATCTAGTTACAGAAGTATCATAAAAATAACTAAGTTGTTTTTATTTCAATCGATTCAAAGAATCTATTACGACGTAGATATTTTCTCTGGTTTCAGGATTTGGAATAAGAGAAAAGCTATTTTCGTATGCCCCACTAAAATATTATATACGTGCTATTTCGCAAAGGTCACTCAATCAAATAGTCGAATCATGCCATAGTCTTATCATTTTTTTAAAAAGCTTTTACTATTTACTAAGTAATATTCGTCGTACTAATGATGTAGATATAAAGGCAAAGAAATCCAAGCAGTTAACTTGTCACGTACTTAATTACATATAAAAACATGTTATTAACGGGATATTGTTCTAAAATATATAAACTGGGAACAAAACGCATTCTTAATCATTTTTTTAAAGCGGTTACCTAAAAACAAATATATTTTTTTAATTTGCACCAAAAATTCCATTTTTAAGCTATACAACCTTGTTTTAAATTTTAATAACTATAATCCAGTTAACAAATCTATCGTTATCTTGTTAAGGTTCATAATGGACGTTAAATTAAAAAAATGTCATACTTATTAATATCACACTTCACATATAAACTATTTTATATACAGATACACTTATATTTTTATATTCTTCATATAATTATAAACGCACCTTGTATTAGTTGATATGCTATATATCTAATATAAATTAACTATGGTTATAACGGTCAATATGCGCGTGCGAAACGGGCGCGGCCCCGCGACTACGTCCGGACTGAAAAGTCCAGCACATTGCGTAACTGACATAAATCTGAACACCAATATATACATTGGATATACATACATGTATACAAGACAGTTGTATTATAAATATATCAAAGATTTTATATATAAACATCTTTAATGAGCCTGGAATTCAAGCTATTCATTTAAGAAATGCGTTTCACAGTGCAAATATCAAAAGAAAAGTATAAATATCAAACGGATCTAACCAGTTTTTTTTTAATTTTTCCAACGATACCCAGAGAAATTAACACGGAAGTAATCGACTCTTTTGTTGAGTTATATACCTGTACTTAGTTTATATATCAATGTGAACTGTGGCAGTAATGACAAAGCGAGTAAAACTACTGAGAGAGATTCAGTCTTCCCTCAATGCAACTCGTGTGCTGTTCAATTAAGGCGATAAAGACCGTAAACTTTTAAATTATTAAATGTGCACTGTTCACCTAAATATAAGTGATAAGTAATGTGCTGTTGTCTATACATATATTTATATATATTTGTGTTATAAAAATATACCTGCCTACTATCTACACATTTATAAAAGGAATTATTGCTGACAATAGATTTAAAACATATTACGAAATTGAAAAAAAATCACTTATCCTCTGTTGAAAAAATTTAATAAATAAATATTCCCTCGTAGAAAGTAATTCCATAAAACTAAGTTTTTTTTAAAATAATTCATTTCTTTTGTCTGTAATTGGGAATTTAGACGATATTGAAACCGTCCATACTAATAGGCAGCGTATATGCTAAAAAAGTCAAGTTACACTTATTCTGACATTCCCAATATTACTGATAAAAACAAACATTAAAACAGAAAGACGAAACAGTTTTAAATTGTCTTTTTCATTAATCAAATATTTTAATGACAATAATCCTAATTTACGTCTAACAGGCATAAACAACAAACACTACCACATCACTAAATGAATAATAATTATTTTAGGTTTAAATCGTTTGGTTATTTTAACTTAATGTTATTTAGATACAATTAAATATATATTTATTATACAACTTAATAGAAAACCTATTACAATTTGTATATTTCGACATTCTTTACGACATTTTTAATTTTCCTCAATCATGTTAAAACATGTAATCTACGTCCCAGAAAGCATTAAAGTTTGTTATTACAACGATGCGTTGTTGGCAGTTTTTCATTCAGTTGGCAAGTCTCCCAAATTAAAATTTGTTGCGTAGTGATAATTATCTGTTTCTATTTTGGATGAGTATTGTGTTGGAGCCTGGCACGGTCGGGCGTGCCGCGGTTAAGAGTGACAGTTGTAACAAGAAACAAAAGTATGAACTATTCTAAGAGGGAAGTACCAGCGTGCGACGTCTGCCAACAGCCGGCCAACCAGACATGTGGTGGCTGCAAACATGTCTTCTACTGTTCAAAAGCACATCAAAAACAAGGATGGAAGGAAGGTCATAGATTAAAATGCTGCCCATATAAAATTCATTTCACTCGCACATTAGGTAGACATATGATTGCGACGAGAGATATAAAACAGGGTGAAATAATCCTTAAAGAAAAACCAGCAGTCGTAGGTCCGAGAATGGCCTGCAAGGCACATTGTTTGTCCTGCGGGAAAAAACTAGATCCGATCAAGATCGGTGAAGAACTAGATTATTACAAATGCTCGAAATGCTATTGGCCTGTGTGTGATCTTGCATGTGAACAAGCTGATATTCATAAAGGAGAATGCAAGATAATGACGGAGAGAGGATATAAATGTGTAATAAAATATGACAGCGCGGAGAAAAGTGAGGCTGCGTACTGTGTTATTGCTCCATTAAGGGTTCTGTTAATGAAAGACAAAGATCCTAAACAATTTGAAAATATCATGAACCTCGAATCGCATTTAGAGAGTCGTATTCATACAAAGCTGTACAATGTTTTAAAAACTAACTTAGTTGCTTTTATAAAAAGCGTAATTGGTTTGCCTTTTAAAGACGAAACTATTTTACAAGTGGCTTCTATTTTTGATACCAATTCATTTGATGTTAGGTCGCCAGATGGATCGAAGAGGTTCAGAGCAATCTACATTACTGCATCTATGATGAACCACAACTGCAGACCCAACACACGTCATATATTCTTAGGGAATGATAACAGAATAGTTCTTCTCGCAACTGTACCTATAGCTAAAGGCGAGCTCATCACAGCAACGTACACACAATCGTTTTGGGGAACACTGGATAGAAGAAAACATTTGAAACAGACTAAATACTTCGACTGTGAGTGTGAGAGATGCAAAGATCCAACTGAATTTGGTACCTATTTAGGAAATATTTACTGTTCAATTTGCAATGGACAATATAGAGGCAACGGTCTATCGAAAGGTGCAATGCTTATATCAACAAACACCTTCGATGAAAATGCTCCTTGGAAGTGTGAAAAATGTGATCACTACATACAAAGTAGACAGATGTTTTGGGGCAACAACGCATTAAAACAAGACTTAAAAAAACTGGACAAAACGGGACCTAAAGAGCTAGAAGAATTTATAGAGAAATACAATTTAATACTGCACCCGTCTAATCATTTGCTAGTTCAAGCTAAACTAGCTCTTGCACAAATCTATGGGAACTACAATGGGTACACATTGACAGGTAATAGTTTTTTTTAAAAATCCATTTTAATTTTAATGAATGAACTTTTTTTGTATTACACTAATTATATTAACGGTACTTTCAGAACTTTCAGATGATAAGTTGAAGCGAAAAATTGAACTTTGTCATGAACTCCTAGAACTAGCGGACAAGTTAGAACCTGGTTGGACTAGATTCCGTGGAACAATTCTTTTGGAACTCCAAGCAGCTATGTCGATGCAAACAAAACGAGAGTTTGAAGCCCAGAAGCTAACAAAAACCGGAGCGCAGGTTAAACTTGCTTTAGTTGTAATTTAAAACGTCGCGACAGACAAATTCAATAGATGAAGACAAATATGCTTTGTCCAATAAAGAAATATTCCCTACGAAAACGTAGTACAACAGTTACTTTAGCTACAGTAAATCAAGATATGTAACAATTTTGCGGTAGTAATACTTAGATGAACTTATCACATAGACACCAATAGTTTTTGTTTTTTGTCCTCACAAAGTGATGAAATTTTCAGGTAATTTACTTGATAAGTGATATGCCAGATCTTGGCAATATCATCCTAGTCATTTAGGATATAATATACTAATTGCTTACTCCATTAGCATAGTAATATTAGCATGCTTGGCGGCAGAGACAGATATCGATAGATGATATTTGCCTATGAAGATCTCCTGAGCGTACCCTTATATTATAAGATCAATAGGAGAGATACATGTTTGGTTAATATTAAACTAGTAATACTTATTTGCAGGATCAGCTAATGCAAAGTATGGCTTTACTACACGAAGCGACGAATATATTAAGAGTTGAGCCGCATATGCTAGAAACGTTAGAAGTAAAGGTCAAAGAACTATCAGATCAGCTAGACGCTGCAAGTAGCGCTGAATAAATAAAATAAAAAGAAAACAAGAAATATTACTTTAATTATAATTCAACATAGTATTTGTTTTGTTCGGTGAAGCATTAAAATGTGCGAGAGGTTTACCTGATTATAAATAGATAAGGATGATACACACTGCACCATATTGCAGTCATTCCTAAATAATAATTTTTAACAAAGTTGTATATCTTTAATGTAATGAATAAGATATACAAAATAATAATAATACAAAATAATGTTTAACTGTTGTATTAAATAGAAGGAAATAAATTTTGAAAACTTGAAGAGAGCACAATTTTAACTGGATAACGAACACAGATTGTTGTGGACTAATGGCCTTCACCTCTTCCTGTGAGAGAAGGTTCCATCTCCTAGCGATGGGAAAAATTAATATGAATGTTAAGTTTTTTCTTTAAATTAAACGAATTTATCATTCCCGGAATGTTGTACTTGTGTGTATATTTCTTATATTTTTATTAATATCTATACCACTTTCATTTTAATCTGCCTATCAGCTCTCTAGTAACATTCTGAATTTTATTCATGAAAGGACAAATATCGAGGTCAAAGGTTTTCCTTTATTCCCGATTTTTCCTTGACAATTGTTAATCTAGTAAGAACTATGGAAATGTAGAACATGATGATGAAGATTTTCTTTATCTACATGTTGTCAATATTCAAAGGAGTGATTTTAGTCGGTTTCGTTGTTATCTCGTCTACTTTCGGCAAACTTAGCTCTACAGAGTCCGTGTTGATGTGTAGTATGTTCTTTATCACACGCGCAAGTCTCTGTTTCGAACGTGGACTGTCTTCTATCACAAATATTTTTGCCATATTTCTATCAGGCGGCGGCCCTATGATGTTATTTAGCTGGAAAAGAAAATAACATTAACGGACGAGATACCAAAACATTTTAATTTCGGGGAAGTGTTTATGTAGAAACTAAAGACACTGATATTTTTTTATTCGTTTAGAATATATTAATGATTTTTAATCTTCTTGAAGATTTTTCCATGCTTATAGTAATGGGCATTTACGGATCCGGCAACTACGTGCTAACTTTAAATATGTATAGTCCAAAGATATAAAGTATAGTACTACTTAAAGAGAGAGGAAGAAAGGTAAGTGTAGATTAGATAGAGGGAAAAGGAGTGAGAAACTAAAACACTGACTTATAGGTAATGACATAAATACCAAATATTAAAATTTAGAAATTGCTAGTGTTCTAATCCTCCTTACTATACACCAACAGGTTTCTGTTAAAGAGACGAAGACAAAGTTTACTAGCTTTTTCTTTAATAACAATGATCAAGGTATGTTCCTATAACTGGGACTATTTTCTCTTTTGTATTGCTTCTCTTTAAAGAGTCGGGATTTTTTTATACACCATCACTCTTCCGACAGCTTTCATGTTTGACACGAAATGGATTGATACCTCTCATCAGTTTCGGTATACATGAATTTTTTTATGGATATCCACACACTGTTACATACCGATGCACACCCACAACACCAAGCACCGAACCTGCACCACGCTACACCTGGTGTCCTGTCCATTGCTCTACGAAATCTTATGTTTGTGAACCCGTAGATCAGAGGGTTAATTGCGCAATTAACATATATGAGGTAGCTTGCAACAAACCAAATCACGGTATAAGCACCATCGACCTGGGAAAGCAAAAGAAAAGGCGAATTTCCCCAGAATAATCAAAATAGAAATTAATAGTTTAATTACTCTCTAAAGTTTAACATTTTTTTTTTAGAAAATACCACTTGGACAGATGGATACTACATATTAATCCAACAAGTCGCTAAAGTGTATTATTAGGGTACCCTGTATTTTAAAGCGATAATAAAATATTATACCTTTATCTTATTTCTCAATTAAATTTGTTAATAAAGGCTTCTGTAATAACATATTTACTATAAACAATTCGTACTCTGATTTAGTTATTTTTTACTTTTCTTCTTAGTTATTTATTTATTATCTCTCCTGTCATACTGGTTTGCCTGGTGGATATAGCTTATAGCGACATTGCTGACTTTACTCACATTAAGGTTATAAGTTTAGTTTAGTTCATTCACTGTAGTATTATAATTAATCTACCTATCTATTTAAGTTTAAAAAAAATATGCTATTAGACCTCAGACATCAAAGGTTACGTTAAAGATACGTTTTATGTTGTAGGCAGAAAGTCGATTAAAATCTAAAGCTTGTTTAGAACTGTGGACTCCTTATTTAAACTATATATATCTGAAATCTAGATTTACAGCATTTATTTCCAATTTAAGGTTGTTTCTCCAGTATACTAGTATCGTGTATGGTATTCTACAAACAACCGCCGCCAGGAGCACACATGCCGTGATCTTTATGGCTCTGCCCCTTGCTTTGGTAATAACTTGGCCGCTACCACGAGAGGATAGCTTTCGCACGCTCCATTCCAAGCGCCATATTATAGTGCCGTACTGAAAAATTTTACAGTAAGTAAATTAAGAAAAAGCCTTGAAAAAAGAATTTAGAAACTATGATTTTATTTGTGAAACTATGATTTTTTTATTGTCAATATCTGTCTCAATTAGTGCTAAACCAAGGCGTATTAGATTCGCCAGTTATACAAGTTCAAACAAAATAGTTTAATTTTAATGACGTCATTTTTATTGTTATTAATATTATTGAACTTGAGAAATCTGGGATATAAGCTTTAACGTTACGAGATAGAGAGTTCTTTGTCTGCATGTACAATACGTACTATTAGTGAATACTATTTTGTGCAGTGTAGTGCATTTCCATTTAAAATTTAAAAATCAAAAGAGAAGTCGTACTTACAGTAACCACCATCAATCCCAACGGTAACCAGACTAAAAGAATAATAATAAAATGCCAGTAGATACTGAGGACTTTGACGTCTTCCGTACAAAACATCTCCAAGTAATCAAGCCATTGACGCTCCTTAAAGGGAATAAAAATAATTATTTTAAAAGTCATACCTTGTAATTCTACAACAAATTTTTAAAATAATCTCAAAAATTTATTAGTCTTGTTACCATAAATTCTCTTTTAATACTCCATGGAAGTGAGAAGGTAATAGCGATAACCCAGGATGCAAAAATAAGCTTAGGAGCAGCTGCTTTGGTGACTCTTGCATCGGAGTTTAGGGCAGCCGCCGCCAATCTATCGTATGAGACCAACATCACAGCTCCCACGCTCGCTAAGAGGAATGTCGCTGAAATATCCAATTATACAATAATTAAACAATTTTAAATACAAAGAGTTATGGCTGTTTATGATTCTGATTCCCCTATAGTTTACCTAATAGCAATTAAGGACAACACCAATGAAGAAGCTCCACATAATATAGCGTAACTTACTCTAGCATTCGACTTAAACGATACAGATTTTGTTACATTCTTATACTAAAATAAATACATAGCGTTATTGGCAACAGAAAAGATAATCAAAGAAGAAAATATACAATAACATATTTCATCTAGTGTTAAAGAAATCTGTGCGTAGTTTATGCGAGGCTTGTGTTCTGTAAATTAAATATATACATTATTTATTGTACTTATACTTCTTTTGCACAAACAAAACATGTGAGAAAAAATATAAGTGAGACAGAGTAAACAAAAGGGCGGATATAATGCCACAAGGCATTCTCTTCCAGTCAATTTTTCGGGAAGTAAAGAGAATAAAAAATACATCCGGGTGCAAAAGAATAGATATTTAATAATAACATAAACATAAACTTCCTAAAAATTACATATATTCTATAGAATACTGACACATATACTTACATAAATATACACAAAAAGAAAATTAAAAGGTATGGATTCCAATTAATAAATAGGAAGTAAGTAAATTTTAACACTATAATGTAAATCGCGATTTACGTTTTGGTAACGAAAACTATAAACTATTATTAGTACTAAAAAGTATAACGATACCTTGTAAAAATCCTTCAAACTTGCATCCGAAGTTCCTCAAAACGTAATTTTGAAAGAAATCTCTGACCAACATGAACCAAGGACAGAGTATCAAGGTTAACAAATCAACCAGCGCTAAGTTTCCTACCAGGTAATTACTTGCAGTCCAGAGCCATCTGTTCTTGATAAGTATAACCAGGATAATGGAGTTCAAGAAGATGCCAAACGCACCTATAGCGACCATGGCAGACGTTTTAAAAGCGATTTCTCTTGCAGATTTCCGATGCCATAATGTATTCGGAAATGGATATTCGGATGTATCAATCTAAAATTTAATAATTATTGGTTTTTTTAGTGGGTAACACGAATCGGCTAAGCGATTGCTCCCGATGATGATGATGAAATAATTGAAAACAATATGTGAGTAACTAAACGGAGTTGAATATGTATTATATTAAACTAAACCTGGCTAAGTGTCGTTTCTGTGTCCAGCAATTAATTGCTACAGGATTTTGATGATGATATTTAACGTTATATATAAATTTAAATTGTGTCGAATTTACTTACATCGTTCAGATAGTCACCACTCCAATTTGACCAGTACCTTGAAAGTGTTTCGTCGTAATCGAAATCAGCATGCATTGTGCCAGACTAAGTGAAGTTATAAATATTCATAAAACTGTTTTTTTTTTTATTTACATCACTTAACTCGATTTGCATTCATAAACTATTGGACTTTGTAAAAGCACTGAGAGTACATACAAAATGAATACTTTAATAAAAGCTCTGAAGATAACGCACGGTAGTCCATTATACAGAGAGCTTTATTAGAGATAGCAAAAGTACTGATAAGGTAAAGGTCAAAATGATATAGTTTTTGCACTCGATGGAAGATTTTCATTGATCGAATCATTACATGTTGTTATTTATTAATAAACTTATAAAACTAAGCCGCAGTTTTCCTGCTTTTGATACTGATCACAGCGACAAGTTTTCGTTTAAGTCAAAGTCGTTTTTAATACAGTTAAATAGACAAAACGTTGTTTTCTTGGTGGTAAAATTTTACCACGTAAAGTATTACAATTACTACATTGAGAATTATGTCAACCCATATTAAAACTGGGGCAATAACATTTACGATGCTGGGCGATAAAAATAGAC
>DWLS01001172.1:0-23305 GCA_018246255.1 Pachliopta kotzebuea | reverse complement strand
AGTATATGATAAGCAAACAAGGTCTCCGACAATAGTCCGAGGAATAAAAGAGCACGTCAAAAAAAAAAAAAAAAGACATAAATA
Source organism: Pachliopta kotzebuea (assembly GCA_018246255.1). NCBI lineage: Eukaryota > Metazoa > Arthropoda > Insecta > Lepidoptera > Papilionidae > Pachliopta > Pachliopta kotzebuea. Next base: position 23,221 of record DWLS01001172.1, on the reverse strand, counting down.
AGTATATCATTATAACCCAAGTTAACGAAAATTAGATATTTATAAAGAATTTCATATGACAAGATCCTTAATTTTGATGCTTGTTTATGTCCTGGACAAAATAATTGTTTAATCTCATATTACATAGAACGAGGAATAACGTCTTAACAAAATTATTTCTAGATATATTAATAATAAAAAATTTGCGAAACCAAAACATGAACCTAAACAATTCAATTAAATTGATAGTTCTTTTGTTGGATTTACTTGACCGAATGACATATTGTCTCAGTTACCTGACCCTAGGGTGCATGGAGAAAGTACCTAGATACGATCCAACTCGTCTAACTGGTACGGATGACATACATCTGGCGGGCCTAAGCCTTCTTTGCGTTGAAATAAAGTAGAGTATAGAAAATGATAAACTATCCTAGTTTTTGTCTGATTCTAATCTGGTTCTCATGTATTGACGGCCGGAACTCAGTTCTACATTATAGTGGTAATATAAACAATGAACGTGGTTGCTAGCTAGAAGAAGTTAGAAAATTCTCTACAATCACCAAAACACTCTGCCATGTGACCGAGGAATCAAATCAGAACCTTCGTCTTATAAATCACTGCGGCACGGGGACAGTAAAGATAACACAGCTGTACATCTTAAATTTCGTTTTTTATTCATTCCTTAGTACATATCTTTATGCATTGAAACAAAGTTATAATAATGAATAATTTATTTAACTTAATGTATTATTGACAGATATTTTTAGGCACAAAAGGTGTCTCAATTACAATAGTAAGAGTAAATACATTATTTGACACCACCACCGCAACACTGCGGGTACGCCTTACAAGGTCATCTCTTTAATTTACCTTGATAAAAAGGTTTAATATTTAATATAATATTTTAGTAATATATTTTATTGAAACTAATCAGTTAGGTGTCTTTCGGATGATGATAATAAATTTATAAATATTTTTAGTTTTACTGTTTTCAGGTTAGCATTACTTTACGATTTTATAGCTTGCATTATGTCTTACTCGTAAACTACTAGTACTGGTAGTAAGTTTCACAGCGTCAACTTCTGCTCGCAAATAGTAGCGTGGAAACATTACCATTATCCGGTTTGAAAGGCGTTCGCAGCTAAAGAAGGAGCAGAAAATAGTGAGTCTAATTATGGGAGTAATGCAATTTATTATCTCTAGGCGATAAGCTCAATGTGGTGCAATGTAATCATCCTAACCAGCGCCGAATTTTTATAAGCGGGAGTATCAAATACTATTAAGTGAACGTCCTAGTCTTTTTATAACACAAAATCTTTTTGATTAATCAAGTTTTTTATAGTATCTGCGTGATATAATTAAGACAAAATGCCATGTTTTAAATAGTAATTACTTGGGAGGTATCATAATATTGCATTGTATTACAGAGCTTGGAGGAGTCGTCCTTTCAAAATTAACAATTAACTTTAAGCACCGTGTTTACGTTTACGAGACACGACTTGAATGACGGTGATGGTCGACGCATTCTTTATCATTCGTTTGTTAGTTCCATAAGGTAACACGTACACAAAGTACCTTCGTGTATAAAAACAGCTCACCATATATGTACGTAAACTTCGTGGAAGGTCTGTGATATATTTGAACGTAAGCTCTAACTGGAATATGTAATACGTAAAATACACGAATCGTCCCGATTTATACTAAGTAAACATTTTTCGAAAGACCTCGAAATTGGTGAGGTAATCATTTTGTATCAAAATCCGATCCACAGTTTAAGGTTGCTCCAAGAACAGCAGCTTTAGTGGTGGATAAATGGCCTTGATTCTTTCCATGTGGGAGAATACTTTCAGTCCTTATAGCAGGTATCATTGAAAGGACTGTTTATAAATGAGATTTTTATATTTTATCGAATTTCAATATCGATATTACATCTTTATTTGTTGAGTAATAATTATTTTGTGTTTGCAATACCAGTTATTATTTTCGTCGGTGTTATCGAAACTTTTTTGCATTAAAGTTTAGCTTGATTGCCATGTCTTTTTTTTATAAAAAACTTACATTGACTTAACAGGAAGTCTTGTTATATTTTTCTTTTTGCACTTAATATCTTAGCTGTTGTTATTTTCATGTTGCGGGATTTTAGAATTGGAAGCGCATCCTTTTGATTATGACCCAGTTCCTTTTTTTAAAGGAGAAATATCACGGCTGTAGGCAACGCACAACAAAAGGTTTCCTTTGTGTTTTGTGTTTTAAAAATATGCTTGAAACATAATCGCTTGCAGTACGTTGAATGTATTCCTATTACTACAATTGTTTACAAGTCCAGGTTATATTGTGTGTTTGGTATATTTAGGAATATTTCGATTGAGTAATGCAGACGTAAAACGTATTTGGATGAGAATAGAGACTTGAATAGTCTGTTTAGTAGTGTTCAAAAGAAAGATTTCCTCAGGATTTTATTTTTTAAAACAACTATATGTATGTAAAGTTGTGTTAATTTTTATCTAAAGAAAGTTCCTTTTTTTAAATAGTCCTTCGTGGTGGTCCTCATTTAAGCTGTCCATTGAATCCGTCAGCACTATTAAGTGTGAATAAGATTTACGACTTTTCTTTAATCACTTTCTTGATGACTTAAACTGTAAAGTTATTTTTTGTCTTTTCATGCCAACTGGGTGACAAGAGTTTATATCTTTGACCTTATTAGGTCTACTTTTTGGCTTTAAACGCTTTACGTTTCGGTAGAGTATACATTAAAAACAGTGAAAGTAAAAGTAAAATATGATCAAATTATCATATCGAATTATTTTAATATAAAAGATTATATTTACCTGATAATTTGTGACAAAACTGCATTGTTTTTATGTCGTTGGTTTCATTTCTATGTAAATTATATGATTAGTAGAAAGGTTGTATTCGTAAAAATTTTAATATCAATGTAAATAAATCATTTAAATATTTTAGACTTTAGTTGTTTTATATACTGTGTTATGTATCCTCATATCTCTATACTGTATAGTACTAGTAATAATTTACATTTCGAGAAGTTAGTAACATTAGTACCGGTAACTTAACTTGTTACAGTTGCGGTTGCAAACTATTTGCAGATTGTTCCCATTCATTAGCAGCTTCCTCTAATGGTTACTTTGATAATAAATCTAAACAGTACGTGTTCTGTATCTACTTATATTTGTTAATAGCAGATTTGTATTTGTGTTAAAATACAAATTTTTCCCTATGTACCTATTAAAATAAAATAATGAAACGATAATCATTATTTACTTGTTAAATAAACATAGATACAGAAGAGTCACTGTGTATGACAAACTAGGAATAATACAGTATTTATTTAATTATTCATGTTAATGATTTTTAATTTTGTATCAAGTTTAAAAATTTACTAAAATCTTTTTTATTTCCGGTCTGTTTACAAAAATATAATCTTTTAGTTAATTATTGGGGATTAAATTATTAATTAGGAGTCTTATATATCGTTTATCTAAATGTTTTAAAAAAATACTGCTTATGGTTATTTTTTAATTTCGATTATTATTGATAGTTTTCCAAATATCAAAATGATTTTTATATTCAGAATACATATTTACAAAATGTGGAAAAATTACTAGCAAATATACTTTTTAAACGATGACAAATGAACGAGTTTTCATGTCTTTTTTTTTTATGAAACAAAAGCGTATATTGCATTTTGTTTATTTAACTATTGTGTTACAATTTTTTGATGAAATTTCATTTATAAAATGATAACAAAATTCCTTTACGGGTAAAGTGTTTCCTTACAGCACAATATTCAATAAAATATTCCGGATCCAAAACGCTTGTTGAATAATAAATGTGAGTAAAATTATTTGCAAAAAAGGTGTGCAAAGTTTTCTTAAAATATTTTAATAAAGATTTTTTTCTTTTATATGTGGTTAAACAAAGAAAAATTAAAAAATCCGCATGTATGAAAATTTTGTGATTTATTGAAAGAGAAAAGTATAATTATTTATATCTTAATGCTAATAAATGAATTATTTGTGAAGTTGTTAACAAAATATCTTTTTCATGTAGAAATTCTGTTCTTAATGGGCATGTCAACATTTTAGCGGTGTACCGTGTAGTCAAGTGGAAATTAGTGTTGAGCACCCACTTTATTAGGCATGCCGTGAGTCCGCGATCGTGAAGTTAAAATAATTATAGCAAGTTATATACAGAATGCTTGTGTTTAATCGCACATCAGTTTAATATTTTAATTAATAATATTTTAGCATAAATGTGATGTTTACGTAGCTCTAGTAATATAATATAGTTCATATATTCTGTAGGAGAGATATCTCCGGAATGAATACATTCACATCCATGGGTGGACTCCAACCAGAGTAGATAGGTTATTAGGAGATAAGTAGACAAACACTTTTTTCAATTTGTTTAAATAAAGCTATTATCACGAAGATAAACTGGCTATAAGTGATACATTTGGTAATGACAATAAAGTTTTATTTTACACAGCACCACGTTGTATATCTGCATGAGAGAGATGTTAAGTCTGGTATGCCAAGAAATTTCACTACACAATTAGCATACTTTTGGTAGGTATGTACTTTAAGGGACCCAGGGATCAGAGTTACCACTTGTGGACGTATATTGATGTAAAGTATTCATGTCATTTTATATTTAGTATTTTTGTCGTTTTGTTAACTTTTAAATTTAACCAATTTTTCCATAGTTTGTAAAATTGCTTTGTGTGTTATAAGAGATTGCTGTACACGCCGGTAATTGGCTTACGTACTCAGTACCTATTTTTATATTTGTTCATTTTAAGCTTCAATGTTTTGTATGTATTGCTGTTGATGTGACTACATACATAAAATAAAAAATAAAGGTTGGTGATACGTATAAAAAATTTCCTCTTGGCAATAGTGTCGGCTAGCGTTGGTAGGTCGTTCAAGCCAACACTTGAAGCGACTCGCCGCGCTCATTTCACACCGGTCTGGTCTTAACAACAAATGAGTTTTCTGCGTTTGATTTACAAAACATTCCTTAATTAATTTTAACATATTCTACGTCTGAAAAGTTGTGACTTTATGGTTCTGCTTCCGCAGCCTTGTGACCGACCGTTTACCGTAGGGTTTTTAGATTTTGCTAGTAACCGCCTTTATAATGTAAATTCGCCATAATAGCATCGCTGTAGTTCAACGTTTAATAAGTAATCAAGCTTCACTATCCATGGCATATAATAGGTTAATTTATGTAAAATTGAGGACGCTACATTTTCAAATCAAAAACTTTTTCTTAGTACAGATTCTGTTTGCAGTTTTGTATTTATTTTGAGTAAAAATTGAATGATGAAATAAATATGTTTATTGTAACACCTTTTTTTTTTTTTTAAAGCGGGGGAATCCTTTTACGGACGTTCCGCCGGTGCCCTGGGTGGGCCCGGAGGTTTATTGTAACACCTACTTTTTATATGGCAATCATAGAATACTGAAAGTAGCATTTATTTATGTACATATTTTTCAAATCGTATGTCAACTTTAAGTTAGCTGAATTGGCAAGTTTAAAAATCATAAGTTAGTTTTATTTGACTAATGTAAAAGCAACAATGTAACAAAAAGTTATGTGTAAAATATTTTGCGATAAAGTTGCGATGTTTTGTTACTTGACGGAAACCTTAAAAAGTCCCCTATTTTATGCGACGTTAGATCACGATGGCTTTATACCACCATTGTTCACAAAAGACCTGTTTATGGCCTGGCATGCCACTTCACAGTTTACTGCGTAGACAGATTTAAGTAGAAAGTTAAGACTTTATTTAAGTGGCCCTTTGTGAGAAAAAAAAATTATAACATTTCACGATTTTCTCGAAATATAAATAACAAGCAATATATGAGTACAATGAAACGTATCAATGCATTTAAACTTCTTGTGTTACTACACACTACTGTGTACTATATAATATCTTACTTTTAATAAAAATATTTTTTTAGTTTACACACACAAATATAAATGTAGTGTTTATTTGTAACATTAGTGTAAGTATATCAGTCTGTTCCGTGTAATGTTTGTAACGGATTCTACTGGTTTAATAGCCTTACTAACGACAAAAAATTTTTTTACACAAATTAACCTATTGGTTACTTAAAAGTAGACGGAAAATTTGATTACGCATTTGTTAATTATTTCTTTTCTCTCTTTTTGTAGTTTCTGTTCAGTACAAAAGTATTATATTAACTTTACAAATTTACAACTACTTACTTTGTTACATAAGTACTATATGAGTTTATTTACAAGACGTAGATATTCTCTTTTGTATTGAGTCAGTTTCTATATAAAAAGTCTCCGGATATTGATTTAGTCATGATTGATAAAAATTATTCCAACTCCATTTATGTTTCTGCTTTTAGAACTAGACATCTTATTATTCGAAGAGAAAATCCAGGCTATTTATCCAATTTACTAGCCAAGTACGTGTTGGCGGATGTCATATGTTCACGAAAGATTTCTTGAAACAAGTATTCCCCTCGATGTTCTTCTTTAGCGGAAGCGCCTTTCCAGCCTTGACCGTCTCTATAAACTGAACTGTCGTCTTCTATAATTATGTTTTTCATGTTGTTTTGATTTTGAATGTTGTTAACCATTTAAACGAATGACGGAAATTTTCGCTTAACGTTATACAAAATTGCTGTGAAACCTCAAGCATGTCCTTAATAAAAGGGAGAGTTTTACTCCCAAGCAATTTTATTATTACAACATACGCCTGTAACAGATGTTCTCATGTTAGAAAGGGTAATAGTGATATATCGCTCCACATCATAACCATTACAGGACACTATCTGCCTTGGCGGGTTCGTTTTTATTTTACGGGGTAGATATGTTCATGAAAATATTTTTCTTGCTGAATATAAAAAACTAGGATATTTTGTGGTCAATATAAAGATAATCTTTATGATCGTTTGAAAAAGGAATATTTTTTTTTATTGGGAATCTGTTTCCTTTCTATGATTAGAATAAGTCAACATAAGACCTGTGTTTTCATCTATTGATGATGATTATTCAGCGCTGCGTACCCGAAGATCCATCTATCATTTTAAATAATTCTTTACCTTCTCATTATCTGAAACAGCTTTTTCGTTTCTTTCTTAACTTAAATTTCGTATTACTAAAAAAATATTCTGGCTATGTAAATTTCCCCTCGATGTGACACTGTCTGTTAAGCAATATATTACTTAACGGACTATCACGCCTCATAAATCAAACATTACGCCGTCAGGTTCCATAGAGTAGGGAAGTCGTCTATTTATAGCGCATGATTGGGCAGAACTTACCGCGATAAGAACCCCTGTTAGCGTAAATCTAAGATTCATTGCTGTTTTTCTCCTGTTCCTTATCCGTTTTGTTATTACTAAGTCAATTATCAGTTATTATTTTTGGCATATGGTTGTACAACTATGGTTTGGAGTAAACTCATCGTGGTCACAAAGTTGGCAGAATAAGAAGTAGTTCTTTGGAATATTTTCTATGCCTTTATTGTAAATAAATTTCGCATGTAAAGGAATATTTGAAACAAACTTGTTTCTAAATATCTCTGTAATATTTAAACATAATTGGTAATAAAAATAAATTATAAATGACAAATTGTAACAATGAGAAGTAAATTGTAAGTAATTTCAGTCGGACTTTTCCTACAATATCAATTAAAAGGAAGATAGATGACAAACAACTGCTAAAATATGTGAAAAGTCTAATGAAATTAAAAATATTTGTAATGTTTCTGTGTAACAGATTTATTATATCTAATAGTATTTATTTTAATTCGTAAGACAGAATATTTTGTTTTGCGCAAGCTAAAAACTGACGCATATAAGATTTTAAAATTCTCGACAGGCATTGAATTCATTTGGCGGCTTAAGATAAGGCGTTACCAGTACAAAGCTATGGGTCTCACTCTGAGTTGCTTATTAATATTTACGAGGATTGTCGTCAGGAAGACGGGCGAAGTTTGTTTTATGCTAATACCCGTTCCAAGTTCTCGTTTCTAACTCTAGAAGCTAAGCGGACTGCCGCCTTTGTTCTCAAAGGTTTATGTCTTGTGCTGTACTAAACCAGTACACTCACCGTATTAGTGTTTGTGACACTTAAATGGGGTTTCGCGATGATATTTGTGATGTTATTGTTTTAGTTAACAGGTTTCATTTGTATAATTTTTATGAGATGAGCAACAGATACATAAATCAATGGCGATAATGTGTGATACATATAGGTCTTAGAAATGTATTACTTGAATCCAATATCTATAGTGACAAAAATTACTAATCTTTAATTTGCAGCTTTACGTAATAAGTCTGTCAATGAAATGAATTAAATGTAATGTCTCCATAAATATTCAGGTAGGCTCCTATATTGAATTCACGTTATCTTAAAAAGGTTGCGATCCGTCCTCTTCCAATGAACCGCGCGTGCTATTGATTTCGGCGTTCCTGTTAAACAAAACTTCGTGGGCCCCCTGCGCTTTATGTGCCGGAAACCATCGCCGCCGGAGTCACCGCCATTGTTTTGATATAAAAATACTTTCACGACATGCCTTTCTATTTTCGGTTCGCTGTAACGGAGACTTTTACTATTCGGATATTAATCAATATCCGCTGTAATAGTATATCGAAATGTTTCGTTAAGAAAATAAAAGATCGTACTAATAGATAGATAGATAGATAGACAAAAACATTTATTGTTACCACAAAAACACACACACCACATACAGATAGACAGATATTGGAATTTATGAATTATTATGAATAGATAAAATTATCTTGAAGATCCTAATATTTTGTATTCTTCTTCACAACATCAGCCGATAGATATCTGTGGGTGAGAGGAGTGGTATCTTTTAGATGAGAGATATATTTAATAACAGACTTATGTCAGTAAAAACAAGCAAATATTTGTTAAGGATTTTTTTTAAAGTTGAACACATCTTGGAAACCATAATAATTTCGATACAAATTGCTGTCACCTTTTATCATAGTTTTCCACGTGGGAGGCATGAATTCGGTTTGCTCCGATGTTCGTGGGCACTACTTTCTTTATTGTTCCGCGACAAACGTTTCAATGATTAAATAAAGCCTTCTTTGTTCTCTACGAAGTAAAAGAATGATATATTAGTCTCAGGATGGTCGTCTGTCTGCCTTTACGCTGCGTGTTTCTGTTCAAATTTTGCATGTGGCTCAAAGATGAATAAAAGATATTATGATGATCCGTATTTTAGCTGAAAAATATTGACTGGTAGTTAATGTGAAGGGATATAACCAACGCTTCTTCGAGTTACATTGTGACTGAAATTATAAACTGTTTTATTACTGCAACTTATTCTCTCTATGTATTATTACGATATGTTGTACATTTAGTATGAATACTATGATTATAACACAATTATCTCCAATTATAACACAGTGGAATTAACACCGTCTGTTCGGTTTCAACATACGGGTGATTTGATAAAATCACACCGAACCAATGGACGAGTTTGATTAATTAACTACAGATGTTTCAACTTTCGTAATCACATGAGAATATAGGGTAAAGAACTTCATGGCAGGGGGATAACGCGAAAGATAAATATAGAAAGCTTTTGAAACTATTCTCGGATGTTTCTTTAGCCGTTTCAAATAACACGTTCCGTATATTTAGCCCTTGTGAAGTATATATTGTTTCGGGTTCATAATTTTAAACAGCCGGGAAAGTTGTTAGTTGGTTTAGTCCGCTTTTTAAGTGACCGTGACTGATAGAATCAATTAAGTATCATAAACTTTTCCTTAATTTTTCCATTACGTTCCTATAAACTTTGAATTAGTATCTACAGTGAGTTCATCGTCGTTTGATGGTGATGGACATCTGTCGTGTCGAATTCATCGATAGACTTTGGCTATTTTTGTTTTGTTGAAAAAATAACCTATATTGTTTACCTTTTTACTATTATCTGAATATCACGATTTAAATAACAAATGTGTCTATATATTATAAAAGTATGGAATAAATTAATCTAGAAAAACACAGCAAATAAATGTATGTGATTGGTGGTAGAGGAATCAGAAGAAATTGCCTTCTGTAATTAGTTTATTGTTATAAAACATATTTAATAATCACTACTGATGGCTGGTCACTGTTAGCGGTACCACTGACTTAGTTTAAATGTAGACTGAGTTATAAGTAAGACTTGCATTATAGTAGTTACTGCTTGAAAATATTATGTGATATTTTATAAACATTTGTTACAACCCTTAAGATTTATCAAATATTAAAATACACAATAGTCTTCATATTATATATATTTGTCACATTTGTTTTAGATTAAATATTTTCATTGGAATCATACTTATGAAAGTAATGGCGTAAATAAATAATTCTTTAACAGGTTTTTTATATGTGACAAACGCCTGAGTTTCAACTGGATATAAAAAGAGTAGAGGTGATATGACGAGAAGGGATTGGATTAAAAAAGGAAGCGATAGATATTCTTTATATGTAAATGTAAGTATTACTGTTTTCGTGACGGTATTCTTTTTTACATAACTTGTTTTGTCGTCCTACTGTTTATTCTTACTTTATAGCATATATTGGAGAAACACGTTTTCCTTCTTCAGGCATTCTTGTGCGGAAATAACTTCTGTTAGGATATTGTCTTTTGCCGAGTAATAAAATAACTTCCTGATATCCGCTCCAGACTAATTGCATTTTCCGTCGACAGTTTATCGACGTTAATGTTTTATAGCTTTACGAAAAATCGTTTCTTTTGAATTAGAAGTTCGCTTAGACGAAACGTTTACATAAAGTTTGAACTGTTTGATTCAATGTGAAATACTATTCCTAGATATATTTCGGTTAAGTTTTAATTTTTATCATTGTTATTCCAGGTTTATGTAGAATATTTTATTATATGTAATTAAATAAATTTAGATTATTTGTAATATTGTTGCGTGTCAGGGCTGCTGATAATTTATAATGCAAGAGCTAGAAGTAATAACATGCGTAAAGTCTCTGAACTTTCAGTAACTTTTTGTCATAAATAATTAGCTTCTGCTTTTTATGAAAAGTAACGGAAAGGATGCTCGCTGGTACGCAGACCTTTCAGTGTAGTGCTATTGTGCTAAGAGTGGTCTGGAGATGTCTCTGACGCCTCTCCACGTGCTGCGCTGTAGCTTACGGCCGCCAAGTGTGTTTTTACACATGTCATGCCGGAACTACGCGCATCATTATATGCGTAATGAAAACAATCACTATTACAAAAAACTAAATTATGTTGGATGATGATTTTAAAATAAGTTTTTTATTCTGTTTGTATAAATCTGTATGACAATTATATCCCTTTGCTGGCCCTTTGTCGTCGTTTTTTTTAACAGTTTCCTCCGTCTTGTGCACAATATAGGATTGATTTACTAGTTTCGTAAGTCACAGCAGTATATAGTTGACAATTCCTTTAAATAAACTCTCAGCATGAGTTTGAGTGTATTAGACCATGTAGTAATTGAGGAATGCTAAAAAGCCTTAATCCAGGATTTTTTGTGTTTGGTATTCTCGTAAATCAACAATTTTTATTGCTAATATTGACATTTAACATACGCATAAGATATATTTTCAAGGTCTATGTATAATAAGTTTAGGTTAGTTTATTTATAGCTAGTATTAATAAATTTATGATACACACATATAAATATAAAAATTAAGAATTTATTTGTGTCGAAAGATTTCTTACATTTTTCGTGAAACGGTAAAACGGAAATGGGCGTTCTAGTTTGGTCATTAATAATAGTGTAGCGGATAACAAACAACTTTAATAGTTTGTGAATATTACTGGAATAGCCTTTACTCCATAATTTAATCCGTTTATTGCAGACGGGGCTAAATTGTAAGCATGTAACAAGAATAATGGATAAATAACCTCTAAGACTGTGTAATAAAGTTTATTTTAGTGTAATCTGTTATGCTTAAAACAGTTTGACTCGATTTTGGCCCGTTCAATAATGTGTGACAAATAATTATTAGGTATTGTTTATACTTAAGGATTGATGGAATAACTACTTGTTAAATTTTATATACTTGTACTGTATTTAAAAAGTGACGATTTTGCGGGAGACTGCCAAGGTAGATACCGCCACAGGAAATATTTCTGTCGTCAAGTACTTGTGTGCAGGTATTAACTTAGGACAGCTTTTGCTAAATATAAATAGCAGCAAAATGGTTTATTTTATAATTGAATTTCCGCATAAAACAATGTGGTACGTATCTAAACGTTTATATACGATGATTGCTTCAGTAACTAGTGCAAATCACTGTCGGCCACGTGAGCGACTGGGCCGTGTGGCAGACCGGTCATAAATTTAAATTGACATTAATGGCCCCCTGCATAGGTGCGCACATTTACGGGCCCTAGGGAAACGTATATATACGCTATTTACGCAGGTAATGGTATCATAAATTCCCTTAGCGCATTTTCTGAAGTACAGTTAATGGAGTTTTCCATGGCTATATTTTGATATTAGTCTAAAATGTACAACAGTAACGATAAATACTTTTATTACAACCGTATTTTGAAGTCAGTATCTCAAATAAGTTCATATCTTTTTATGTAATAAATTATACATAGCCTAAGATTAATCGATGATAGGAGAAAAACAATCTAAAACCTGTAGCAATTCGTTTAGTTTTAAAATAGACAAGTGGCCTATACAAAACTCTGAAACTTTGGGCACCCACAACTCGGAAATCCGACCACATACCAACAAAACTCCTATGATGGCTCTGATCTTATCTAAGTGAGATCTGTCTGTATGCCAAATTTCAGCCTCCTACCCCTTGTAGTTCTTGAGATTGAAAATTGTTGACGGACAGACGGACAGATGGATATTGTCGTTTAAATAAGGATAGGTATATCTGAAATTTTATAATATATCTAAAGTGTCGGAGTTGTATGTTTGTAAAGTATAATAATAAAATATTTACAACAGTCGAGCGTTTTGGTAGTTTAACAGATAACACATTTTATATAATACAGTTTTTTTTTTTAATTATAATTGCTTTCAAGGAAATCAAAGTATGTTCCCTTTCTGTACTACTCTATGTTTAATTTTTGTTTCATTAAAGTTATTCTTCGCGGGATTATCTATAATAAACAAATAATGATCAATATCAATCATTTATTGATACCTCAAACTACTCTTATTATCATCTCAATCGATGGATGACCCCTTCTGAATAAAAGTCTCTTGATCTACTCCCGCTGTACTAAATAAATTAAACAATAAAAACTTCCATGAACTCATGGCTACATACAGCATTTACTATATCTGTCAACTGAAATTGACAATTTCCTTCTCTTGTCACTTCCACCCGACCCCCTCATGTCCCAGTGCAGAATTGTTCTTTTATGGATGCATATTGAGTGATTATATCCAGTCATCCTTTCAACGTCCCCTTCATACGTATACACATTGAATGCACATTAAAAGCCCAACAAAATCTTCCGATGTGAATCATGGAGCGGTGTGGGACCGCGTACATAGCTATGAAGCTTCTTTCGGTGCTATTATTCTATCAATTTCGCTTCGAGTGCCTTCGTCCTGTCCCGCCCCCGTGCTTGCAATAATAGTTGTACGAAATTGCAGCTATACAGTCATTGAATTAGAACCGGCGGACCCATGTTGCGACAGCCGCTAATTCAGTGTCGCCAGCGCGTCCGCGTCGGACTCTCTTTAATGTTATTGCAAATTTAAATAGAACTTGGTTTAAAAATGTGGTTAAAATTTTTAAAATCCTTAGCATGTGCCATGCAAATTGTGTAAACAACGATGAAGATAACCGAGTCTTTAGTAAATGGCAATGAAACACCCGCAGAGGAGAGGTACAGTAACCGTGTGTTTTGTTGAAAAAGTTTATTTGTATTAATGTTGTTATTGTTTACAAGTTTGTATGAATGATTATGTTTTGTGAGGTTAGCGAAGCGTGTATTCGTTGACGTGTCTTTCCGTGTAAATTGTCATAAATTACAAAACGACGAGGTGTAAAGCAGAATGTAGGCGAGACCGTTTGCGCTTAGGTACCGTGCCCCTCGCCCTACTTCCTGTTGTGTTTGCTCCTTCGGTGTTATAAACATTGGGTCGTCCCAAATATCCCGGGGTCATTGACCGCTCAACACCCGAGAAAGTCGCCCGTTGACAGGGGTGGATGGTGATTAATTTTAAAATGCAACAGAATGTGGATAATGCACGCAATGCAATATAAATAAAATGTTTTAGTGTGGAGTCTACGGAAACATTAAAAAACTACATAATTCTATAAAACAGATGATAGGAGAAAATGTGTTTTGTATCTACAGTTAAGAACTATTTTGGCTACTGACGTCTAGATCAATTGCTTTTTACAAAAGCCGGCAAAATTAACATAATTATAAAAAAAGTTCTATAAAGACTTTAAATTTCATAATTACTACTTGAAGTACTTCTCAAGAGTTAAATATATTGTTCTAAAATTGTAAATTTAACATAAACAAATAGTTAAATATTTTATATAAACTTGATTTAAGATTTTTCTACAAGATTTGGGCTGTGCACAAGTTCTCCGATGTCTTTTTTTTTACGTAGGTACTGGTTAATGCTTGACCATGATCCCACCTGGTGTTAAGAGAAGATGTGGTCTATGATGGTAAAGCGCATTAACCTAGCAAATGCCTATTCACTCTTTTCTTGAAGACGCCGTTCTCATTTCGGTTATCTCTCGATGTTTCCTGATGAATTTGTACCAATTTTGGGTCTCAAGTCGTGGGGCTAATACATCATTTAAAAATAAATATTTATATGTTTTGAAAAGTGTACGCAGTATCCAACGATTAAGTCACTCGACAAAAACCGTATCGATATTCATACATCTGTTTCTATTGGTTTTGACTTATTTTATGAAAAAATTACAAAAACACTTTAATTATTTTCCATAACTTAGCAAAGACATGATCTCAAGTTTGTTTTATGTTCAATGAGAATAAATGACTTTGAACAGTGAAATGTTTTCGCCAAAATTCAATGAATGCTTACCCCCATCTAAACTCTTCAATAAGTAACCATGGGTCGAACTAAGGACCTCTTTCTAATTCATAGGTATTAACAATTATGCTACATCTATACGATCATTTTTACTAAATGGAGCTCAAAATAATATAGTTTGTATATTTAAGTTATATATTCAATTTAATATACTAGTTTTATATGCTCGATGTCACGGTTGTAAATATTTGATTAGAGTTACAAATAAATTGTGATTTTAAAACAAAAATATTATCAAAAAGTACAAGTAAAGTAGTAGTCTGTTGGAATTATAAAAATGTTTGTCATTTAATATAGCTCCCATTCTTAGACATTAAAGTTTTAAATAAATGTTACAATGTAGAAAATTTAAAAGTGATAATTTTTCCCTTTCATTGCTGCTTTTGCTGTTAAACTGAAATCGCAAAGCGCCTCACAAAGAAAGGAATCGCACTCGACGGCTACACTTTAGCTTCTTTTTACTGGAAAATAGCCGAAGCACAAAAACTACGTTCAGCGTAAAAGAAAGTCTGTAGTACAGACTTCCATTGATCAATGGGCGGCGCCCAACGGGGTGCCAACGAAAGCGAATGCTGCGTAGTACTATGTCGCCCCATACACAACAGCGTAATAGCTACATATGCTGTTAAGCGAAACACAGTTCGAACACCCACAAAATTCGGTTGAATTTTTAATAGCACAGCATCAAATACTGCGCCGTATATTTTTGTTGGCGTGCAAGAGAGTTTCTAATGTTATTTGTTACTATGACGCTCATAGACTAAACTGGAGTTGGTGTATGTAGAGAAAAGAGAGTTTTTCGGTACATTCATTAAAACAATCCTACAGTAAAGAAAAACCTTTTTTATTGACATAATTCTATAAAATTTAACGTATAACCTTTTTTTTAAAAGAAAAATATAAGAGATTTTGCCTTATTGCTTAGCTTGCGTTAATGTTTATAAGCTGAACGAAAGACTGCGAATTTTATTAATCACTCTTGCCTTTTAATATTTCATTATAATCCAGTTCCTTTTATTGAAATACGTGTATCATTTTCTTTCAATTCAAATGCTTTTCATTCATTTATAGGTACAGTTAAACGATTATCGAGGAAAATTCACGAATATCGGTTCCCATTCAGATTTCAATTTTTGGGTTCGCATTTATTAATTAAGGCTCATGCAAATTTGAAGGATGAAATTCAAATGACTGCCGTCGAAAACTGCGTGAATTTTCCTATTTTTATTTCATCGGACTGAGCATAATAGCGCTTATCGTTGTTAAAATTTAATTTAATTGAATTATTTAAGCGTCTATATCAATATTTCAATAAATAACCAGAGAGCCTATACATAATGTAAAAATTTCCTATGTATATTAAATAACCAAAATAATTTTCTTTGTACGTTTGTTCCGGATAAAATCCGAAAAAATGGTCTGTTTTAAACATGTCTGTCATTTAAAAATGAAAAGGGATTTCAGCGAAAAAAATGAAGTCGTGACATTACAAACAAATTTCAATTCCTTTCACTGGCATGTATTAAAATTTGTGAAAAAATTTTTCTTTTTCATCAATGAAATTTTAAAAGTGGGGATCAAATATTATGTACATTAACTAAAATTTCTTTCCAGAAGTATTTAATATGCTATAGAAACAGATACAAAAAAAAGGTTTTGTTTTGGATGAACTTGATAAACTATTAAATGTGTTGTCTTTCAACAATTTATCGTGAAATAGTGTTAAAATATGGGATGAAGTCTTTACTTGCTCATATAGATAAAAGCCAGTGTTATAAACGGGGTAAAACAGTTACCGAGTGATTCATGCTCTGGATTATACGGGGGTCGCTTAGGCGGACGATTTATCTTTACTTCTAATACTTATACTGGATAGGACTAGATTAATTTTGGCTGGTATTATATCTCATAATATTGACTAAATTATTCATAGATAATTCATAGTAAATATGAAAAAGTCATAAATGTTTAAACTTACTTGAAAGATTTATGTATTTGTAAGGTTATTTTAGTCACAAGTATAATGAATAAGTTTTCAACGCACACATGAACCTTATTATGTACAATGACGAAAGTCAGGATAATACATAAGAGAAACTTATTAGTTCTTTGTAGCGAGGCATAGTCGATCTATTCTCTTCGATTCCGTAGATGTACGTGATAAAGTTTTAATTGTGCTAGTAGTTTTCCGAACCACCCTGCTTAGCTATCTCGTTTATATTATAAATCTGGCATCATAACAGAATTATTGTATTCCTGCCGTCAACAAATGAAAGCCTGTGTTTTCGGGATAAGTTCTACATCATTTACAGTCTTACCTTTTACATCATGTGATATTATTGCATCTACCATTGGATCTTACGTTTCAATAATTACAGAGGCGAGAAAGCTATTATTGTTATATTTATTTTTATCCAGTAAAGAGAAATTCTTTAAATATTATTATAAAAAAATGTTCTCCGATAGCTGTATTTTATCTTCTGTTTCTCTAAAGGACATCATAGAGTATTTTGCGTCCAAAAACAAAAGGCAAGTAGTTATCCATTCGGAATTGTTTTCGGCGCCGCGTCTGCTTTGTCGCCTCGCCGCCATTCCGACAGGAAAATGTTCAACGCTTTTAATTATTAAAACAACTATTTGTGAAGCTTTGTAACATTATTTACTTTTATTTATACTTCGTGAAGTTGTTTGTGGCTTTTTACGTCCGATCATTAAAATGGGTGGATATTTAAATGTACTACATTTTATTCACCTATTCAAAGAACTGTAACAATTGATAGTTAACTAAATAATTTTCTCTTTTTTCTCGCTGCTATGATGGATGATGTTATGCAAATCACAGTATGATTAACATTTTTATGATTTTATATCAGTAAATTGTTACTAATTTCAAATTATTTTTTAATGATTTGAGGAATACTACTTAATACAGTAATAAGGCAGACTTATTTTTAAAAATTAACATTCTGAAACTTACTGTTTCTATGTCATCATCATATTAACCGAGGTAATGTATTTCTGAAAGCACGGATTTGCTTAGTTTGTGTCTATCAATCCCGGCCATTGCTTTAATGGTTCTAGTAAAGTTCATTCTTACTTGGAACGAGTAAACTTCATCACCTGGTCGTGGACCCTTGAGATTGACTAACGATGCTTTGTCGATGGACTGATGCCGGTATAACCATTTATCATTGGCTGACTCAAATACCACAGACCGATAAAGGCAGAGGCGATGTTGATACAGATTGGTGTGGTTAGTACTGTAATCACAAAAAACCTACACAATATAGTATAATAAACTAATAATAAAATTTTCTACTGCATTATTGGTTATTTTAAATATAGGTATGGACGCTAGGGATAGGATTAGGGAATACCTACTTCAGTGCTAGATTCGAGCCTTTGGTTGATTAAAATAAACGTTGCATGTAATCCGACATAAACCGTTTACGGCGGAAACGAGAGCGGAAATCAAACGCTGCCATATTGGATGCGGAAATGGCGCGCTCGGCGACGGCGCGTTATTCGATTTCGTTGGTCGCTCTTGAAATAAATTATAGTAAACAGTTTTCACGGGTACCCGAAGAAATTAATTTGCTCCCGGCGACAAGTATTAATTAACGCGAGGACCGGGGTTTCCTCTGGGGCCATTAATTTGCATAGTTATTATGTTAAATTATGTTGTGGTACAATAATTAAACCCCAAAACATAACACAGCATTGCTGTTACAAACGATGAGGATAAGGAAACGAGATGAGGACTATCTAGTCCTCATTTTAAAAACAATAAGAGATACAGTATATAGTTATTACATATTATAATCGTTCTTGCACTGCCTTAATCCAGTCGTTTCCCGCAACCTTCCCCAGATTTTTGATTGATGTGGAGATCTTTGGCGAGAGGCCTATTTTCGGTAGTAGATATCTGTGGGCTGTCGATAATATTACTTTACTACTCAATTATACATCATGAAATAATTTTTGATAGGGTATTTCTTAATAAACATTGTACTTTAAGGTGGTAAGTGTTTGTTGTCGAAACCTGTCTAGATAAGTACCACATTACATACATTACTATGTTCCGCTTTGGATGGAGTTGTGAGCTAGTGAAATTACTGGGGTTCCCCCGCGCTTTTATATCCACCTTTACTTGAATGAAAATATTTAAGTATTATGTTAATGATTATATTATGTACATTTTACAAATTTTAATTAAATCTAGTTTTTGACAAAATATACTAATAATAAATATTATTATTTATTATTATAAATTTAGCAAACGTGTATGGTTTCGTTTACATGTTGTAGTTTCAAGGGACGATATTCCATTTAAGTTCTTATTAAATTGTTTTG
This sequence comes from Pachliopta kotzebuea, assembly GCA_018246255.1. Taxonomy (NCBI): domain Eukaryota; kingdom Metazoa; phylum Arthropoda; class Insecta; order Lepidoptera; family Papilionidae; genus Pachliopta; species Pachliopta kotzebuea. Next base: position 3,806 of record DWLS01001172.1, on the reverse strand, counting down.
AAATGATAACTTACAAAAAATATATTTAAAAATTATATATATTCCGCGGAATGGTTCACGAATGCATGTAAAATGCAATTTTTACCACCGACCTGTTTACATGCAGCTCTCGGAATTGCTAATTATAATATGCTAACTAGTGTAGAGTTTTTCTATTTCTTTTTTATTACAAAATTTCAGTACATGCTTTCATAATGTTTTACTCTAGGGTAGAAGTATTCGTGTATGTAGCTCTGTCTTTGTAATTGAATATGATAGATATGAAATTGATATTTCGAAAGATTACAATAATTCCGTATATATAACTAAAGTATTATCCAACTGGTAGCGCTAAAAATGGATTACAGAGAGATTAGAAAAGAAAATAATTTATTGCACACCAAATAATATTACAATAAACAATAGGATATAACGATGCGTATGTTCAACAAAACACACATTTATCAACAATCAACAGGCGGAAACGATAACGATGTATTGAAGAACTATAGATTTAGGAAAAAGTATTAAAATAGTTATAATTTGTGCAGATAAAAGAACAGCTTCGTAAATATAATGTAATCTAAGTAAAGAATGGAGTAGGCTACGGTAACTGCTTACCAGCAAACAGGCCGTATGCTTTTTTGTCACCTTAGTGGTCTAAAAAAATCATCTAAGCTATTATTTTAATTTTCTTAAAGTGATTTATGGAAGATTTAGCAACTTAAATAAAACAATTTTTTGTCTAAAATTACAGTAAACTCTTCAGTCTAAATGAAAACGCTTTATAAAGTTCTGAGGATATTAGTGACTGACTACCTAACGTATTTCTTTTAATATGTACATTTAAAGTATTGCTAAATAAGTGCTAGTATGTATAATATGAAATACTATTAGTAGTTAAGTAAGGCGTATTTTATCATTGTTAACACTAGTTCTTCACACGTGTATTTATATGCGTCTCCATGGACATCTATTGAACCGCAAGTATATTGTTTGGTTTTATTCATCGTAAAACGAAAGCCTTTTTCCCTATATCAGGTAAAAAAATATTGAAAATTAGATCACGTTGCGTCGGAGTTACGAGTTTCTGAATCAGACCTATTACGGTACCGCTTATTCAAAACAAATTTACCCTCATACATACACATTTCGATTTGTTTAACAAATGATCGCATAGAATACGAGTCTGTTGAATATCAAATTTACTTTTCTAAAAAACAAATCTTGACCTCTTAAAAAAAATGTAGGCTTCTGTTATTTAGAACAATGACTATTAAATAGCTACGTATTCAATACAGTTTAAGTAAATTTGTGTTATATATTTTAAAAAATACTTTAAAATTTTCTTTATTATAAGTTCGTAAAGAATAATATCAAAAAGAATGTGTTTTAATAAAGTAACGAAAACCAACTTGAAATATTTTTTAGAATTACTTATGTTTGGGACCAACCGTTTTATGGATAAAATAAACAGTACTTTCCATCTTGACACGACGATGGAACAAGTTAAAAGTTTTCAGTAATTTAATGTAAACTTATTTATATCATTAAGGTGACAACAGGCATATGACTTTGCTTCTGGTAAGCAGTTACCGTATACTGTAGACGCCTGCAGTCCCATAGGTATAACTTTATTCTGTCGTTCCTTGGGATAAGTCGCGACTGGGAATTCATTCCATAGCCTGATGGTTCTTATTAGGAAATGTTACGTCTCGTTGTAATTTTAGAGTATTAATGATACGTTGGTACAGTGAGGCCATGGGCATCGTTTCAAAAAGTTGTTGAGAAAACATTATACGTTACAAATATATTCGAAAGTAGCAATCACTTTCTCGCGAGTTCGTATCAACTTCGTATTAGGGGTTTTGTTGAAATTTTCCGCAACGTAATGACGTAGACGAGGGATTTGTGAAGGCGTATTCGATTTAGCAAACTGTAGAGGCTTCGGGGGAAATTTATCTTGCTTGCATACAATTTCATCAGATGTACTGACATAAATCTATTGACTAAGCTGTAAATAAATACTAATGTTCGTGTTATTTTATAAGACTGAAAAAATTATTAATTGAGGAAATCTTGACAGGATACTTAGTTTCTGGAGGGAGTGAGGTTGTTGGAGATTTTTACCCATTATAACCCCTTTGTGGTCACCCCTTTTAATACACTGAGGAGGTCCCCAGGATCTGCTTAATCTTTTTAGTTCCTCCGTTGTGTTCCGGCAAACAAGAGACCACTAGTTATTTTCTGTTCTAGATGTCATAAAGTATAGAAATTTAGTTTTATTTTAGTAGTTATATTTTGTCTTGCAGCCTTCATAAATAATTCGTCTAGTAAAGTTGGTTAATAGAAATACACATTTATTTGAACTAAGTTTTTTTTTAAGTTAACAATAAAATTCCAAATTTTAAAAATTCTAAAATTTAAAAACAAAATTAAATAATTTCATAAAATTTTCTTGAAAGTTAAATACGCGTACAATTAACATAGGCATTTAATTAAAAACCTAGAATGCAAACAAGTATATGCACTCTGGTTACTTAAGTGTACTTAAGTATTCTAAGCAATAATCCGTAACCGTAAACCTCAGTTATATAGAATTACGTGTTAAAACTTTAAGGGTTATTTTCACAAAATGCTCTGAGAAGAAAACTTCTAATTAATGGTGGTGTATATAACTTTTAATGGTGTCCTAAGACAAAGCTTAACAAGTTTGTTTCAAGTTACGCGATTTATTTTGTTTCATTTGCGTACACTTGTTGGGTATTCTTTACTTTGTTGTGTTGATAAAAGTTGTTTATGGCATTCCGTATATTTTGAGAAATTTGTTTCATAACAAATAAGAAAATAAGATTGCAGTGTTCATGTGATTATGTGGATCATGTTTTACTTTAATATGATTAGGTATCCATAAAGCAAAGAATAATTGTTCAAAAGTTATCACAAAGTGCTTTTATTATTGTAGATTTATACTGCAACACTTAATACATAGATTTAGGCTTTTTAGTAACATACAATAGACTGATTCCTTCTCTTCTTTTGATCTTTTTAATAATTGGTGGAAGTTGCGTTACTATGATGTACATTATTTTTATCTTATACATTTTAATACAATGAAAAGTATAAATGCAGCTATGAAATAATTTCACATTATAAAACGTTTGCAGCAAAGGGAGGGTTCAATAAGACCTGCGATTTGGCTTAACGACTATAGCCATTAAACCTGTCTGCAAGCTTAACGGTCTTCCTGAAAGTCCTTTGATGTCATATTAAAAAGTTTATCTCCTAACGTATGTTAAAAAATTTATTGTAAGCAAAAAAGCTACACAATATGATGGAAAAAGTTAAATAATTTTCCGAAAAAAAAATATATTATAGTGTTATTAACAAATTTTATTCAATTTAATGCTAATACATTACATTATTGTTAGCTTTCCGATGCTTTTTTATAAAACATGGGAATGTAATGAAAATTAATATTTTTTTTTATCAGCGAAGCCTAATGTAGTGCTAGTTAGGAGGATATATTCTACACCACATTGTGCATGAGATATTAAGTCTTACTACCCTATGAATTTCACCACCTATGTGGTCCTTTACATTTTGTCTACCCAGTAATTTCTTTACACTACTGTTTAATAGCAGACATAGATGCTGAGGTGATATATACTTAGACCGTCTCCGGCAAAAGAGAGCTATCAGTAGTCTCTGCCCTTGTTAATCCTGAGAAGCTGCGGTGGTATCTATATGATCAAAAAAAGTCTAGCAACTGGCAATAGATTGCTTCATAAAGGTCTTCTCTCTTAGCCATCCTTTAAACGTGTTGG
>DWLS01001171.1:0-23310 GCA_018246255.1 Pachliopta kotzebuea | reverse complement strand
TTGCCATCAGCGGTCTTCCCCAACAACTGCGACATTGGGTTATTCAAGAAAAGAGCATATTGTTATCTCAAGGGTAACCCCCCTGACCTCAAGAGTCCCATTAAGGTAAGGGAACACCGTTCGCCAGTGGGCCGAAAAGATGCGTGTCAGCAGCGCCACCACGGCTTCGTCTCCGAACGGGATCGCTCCTCTCCCGATCTCGCTGAGCAGCTTCTTTTTGTACCATAGCACTTTCACAAAAAGAGACTACGACCCTCCACTAAGAATCTTCTCCCAGCATCTCCAATACTACTGCTAGTAAAAAGAGGTTCTGTCCGGTCCAGATTCCATGCCGGCAGACTGCGAGCGTGTGTTCCCTGCTCCATTGCGTCACGATGGAAGCAAATCGCAGTCGCTTCTCGTCCAAACTTACACAGATAATCACCGAAGCACTTAGCCCAGTGAATACCTGTGTTAGTCTGTCGGTGAGACTTCTTTCTCGGCGTTACATCCAGGTTTCGAGCCAGGATCTAAGGTTTCCGTCAGAGGGAGCATCTATGGCTGGAGCTTTCCCAATACCATCTTGTAAGAATGCCCCTACGGATTCTTATTAAGAAAGGTAATCGCAATCTGTAACGCCTTTTTAAACGCCTTATATTCGCCGTACAGACCAGCTAATTCTTCATCCGGAGCTCGCCCACTCCTTTTACCTGACATCGTGTACTGGCGTCAACAACGCTGAAGACTTAGACCAACCTTTCACAGTTACCGTTTCTTACTCCTCAAAATAGGGCTCATTTATTAAAAACTCTACATGGCCTCATGAATTTATGATACAGCCATGTACCCATCTTTATGAAATGTGATATATTATAACATAGAGACAGTTTATTTACAACCGTCGTAAAACGAAAAAATTAGACCACCAAATGTTAATTTTATAACGATGGCCCTAATAACATATTACTTTATCTCGTTCGTGTTCGTAATCTGTATAAAGATGGTAATTGTATTTTAAGCTCTGTTTTATATTATCTTTTAAAGTAATAAAACAAAAATGAAACCTCAAATTAAGTCTAATCAAATTATCTTTATTGTTGTACTAAAAGCATTGTTTATACATATTAAAGACAATTCTTACACTGGGGTTTTATAACATTATTACATTTTAATTATGCACTGATAAATGTTAATTTTAATTTGATTTGATTCATTAAACATATGTACATTTGTTATTTTATTTGTAGCGCTTTAATGTCATTATAGTTTGGACGTTAATGACATAATTATTAATGAAAAACCTAGTTGAATATACATTATAATTGTTCTATTCTTTTCCAAAACATAATAACGTTTTAGAATAAAATTACTACCACAGCCTTTACAGTTACGGACAATTGTAGTTAAACGTGATATTACTATTATCTGATCTGAATGGAGCTAGAAATTAAATAAATTATAACTAATAAACAGCTCATTTGTGGTCCGAACTCTCGAGGCTAGAGACCTTTTCTCACAAGGAGAGAATCAAGGTTATTGATCCACCATGTTGGGCAAATGCGTGTCTGTGAACATTTCAATTATAATTATTTTTAAAACATATCGTACCAAGCACAAATTCTATGGGATTTCAAAAGCGCTTAAACATGCATATTGAGTTTACTTTAGAAAATTAGCTGGTCACGTCTCCTTTGGCAGTTTCAATTTAGTTACAGGGTGCAGACTGCGACATTTATCCAAAAGTTAAGAAACGGGAAAAGTATTCTTTATATAGATTCAAGAGACACAATCAATTTAATCACCACATGAGAATTTTAATAATTTGTCACTTTAATTTTGTTATAAAAAATGTATACAATATTTTTTTAGTATTCATTGAGCAAAAACTAAAAAACCACATAATTAGAAATCTATATTTTAAAATAAATAACATACTTGTAATTGGAAGTTTTGTTAAAGTTTAGTTAGCAGTAATTTTCCTTTAGGCTCTCCGACTATCTCATTATCAGCATAAATTAATTGTCCACGTAGATAAGTTTTCTTGACAATTCCTTTTAATGTTTTTCCGATGTAAGGTGTTAACTAAAATATTTTTTTTTATTAAATTACAATAATATCATCTACAAAATAACAAAAATATCTCATACTTAGATAAAACATTTATATGTCTACAAAAAGAGTTACGATTAATATTATAAATACTTTAGTAAATTTTCAAGGTTTATTTTAATATAATCACTATTGGTTCACGTTTAAATTTATTTAAAACTTTTTTTTTCAATTGTTTTACCTTATTTTTGTGACGTATTATATCCGCAGTAACTGTAAACTTTGCCTCAGGATCGAAGAAAATAAGATCAGCGTCAAGACCGGGTTTGAGAGCACCTTTTCTGTTTTCTATACCGCAGAGTTTCGCTGGCGAGACGCACATGTATTTACAAATAGAGGTAAGGTCTAAACCACGCGAACTAGCTTCAGTCCAAAATAATGACAAACCTGGTTTAAAAAAATATTGTTTAACATTTTAATACATATGACTTATGCAAACTTAGTACGCCATATGAAAGTTCTTAGTGTGTTATCGATTTGTATCTTGTGTATTTACAATTATAGAACAATTTATATTTTTCCTACATATACATACAGGCTCTTTTAGTGTGTTTTCTAACCTAGTATGTTAACTTTAATTTAAGATGTAAAGGACAGACTAATATGCCTTTTTTTGAGGTCAACATTTAAGGTTAATGGTGGCGAGGGTATGTATCCCAAAGGTCGCCCAGGCCGGGTCCCACACACCCCTCCGGTCCCACCCAGGGCACCAGCGGAACGTCCGTAAAAGGATTTCCTTGCGTTAAAAAAAAATGTATCCCAAACTGTAATAAACTTACAATATAATATTATTATCGTTGTTATAATAAAAGTTTGACGATTTAAAAAGTTAAAAGTTTCGGTTCAACTTCATGGCATACTTCTTTTTAATGGACCCCAGAACTAAGAGCAAAGAAACCCAAATTATACTCTTAGTGGGGTAAGAAGAATTAAAGTAAGGATAACAATTTTACAAATTATAATCACCAATACAAGCACCTCTTAAATGTAACCTTAACTTCCGTCGTCCTTACTCCTCACCACAAGAAAGTTTTAGTGTTTAATAAGGATTTTAAAAATACTTTTTTAATATTTCCTTTAACCTGAAGTTCAACTTACCGTTACAACACTACAAGAATTTTAGTACAAACAATATATTATTAGGAATTATTTTACTAGTGGTAGGTCTCTATTGCCAGACACCATCTAGGTGGGTACCACCGCATCTCCTTTTGCAGCCGCCAAACAGTTGTTCTTTTTAACCCTTTCCGTCTTGACAGACTGGTCGTGGTCATCGACTACTTGCCAAACAGTACTATGCAGACATTGTTATGTTCCGGTTAGAAAGGCGTTGTATCTAGTAAAATTACTGGGGGTAATGAGACTTAACTTTTTATGACTCAAGGTGATGAACGCAACCTAGTACTGTGTATACCATCTTAACCAGCGTTACGTTGTTACGAGCAAGCCTATAACTTATTACCAGGTGAACGACTTGCTCTCTTCGTCGCGTCGTAAAATAAAACAAGTGATTAAATTACCAAATTGCAATGATGATATTCCACCCCAAGCTTCTAAGTTGTTAGAACATTTTAACTCAGGTGTACAAGGTGAGTGATCCGACACTACCATATCCAATTTGTCGTCTAGTAAATATCTCCACAACTTTTCCTGCAGAAAATGTTTTTGAAAGGTTTTAATGAACAAATCATTCAAGAAGTCTTACTGAGATTAAAATGTTACTTAATCTACATTTTTTTATTTGTATAAAAAAATGTAGATTATGTAGGTATGTATTTAAAATATATATTTAAAGTACGTATGTACTTAAAATTAAGATATACGTACTTTAAACTTTTAATTAGGAAATTGTTCTCAGCTATCTTTTTATACTCGGTTGTGTACCATCATCGCTTTGTTATGCACTGATTTTAAATACATTAGCTCGGTAAAAACCGAAAATTCTCCTATACTCTAACGGTTAAACAACCGTTTGAGTACAGGAGAATTTTCTTATGCATATGCTAAAAATCCGGGATGAAAGCCGTAGTTTTTTTTTTTAGTAAACAATGAAAATGGTTATAATTAATACTAATTGTTATGTAACAAGTAATAGTAACAAATATATTTTCATATAACTCATTTTGGTACATAAATATTTTTTTGTAAGAATTATCTCCTGCCCTTATAGACCTGGTGATGATTTTAAAAAAATTACAGTAAAAACATCATCTATCTTTTTATATTGACCCTTTTTTTCTACTGTACCACATTTCACGGGCTTTACTGCATTACTACTTACCACTGTATATTATTTTAATTCTTGTATCGTTAAAAGCCACAACTGAGTTAAATAAATAAAACCTGCTACTGATATTACTACAACTGCTCTCAATAATTGCGTCAAGTATACTACCAATAGCAGCGTCTTCGCATTCACGTCACGTATTTTTGGCATACGATAAGTGAAGCACGATAGCGCTTCCCCGGATCAAACGGTTACTAGTATCTGAACATCAAGTAAACGTCATTGTTTAGTATTTAACAGAGAAAATATAACCTTATTATCAAAATCTCTGATTGGAGGAGCGCATTTGTACTCGCTCCGTCCGCGAGGAATTTCTTCAGCGCTAAGCGATAGATAGTGGTGACAGGTTTCAGCCGTAACTCCACCCCGCCAATACTTGTTGCCAGCGGCCAAACGTTTTTCACGAGCTTTATTCAGCAGGGGTACCACGGCGGCCGAAGATACATGGACTATGTGTACTCGAACGCTGAATCAAAAATTAAGTACAAAATTATTAATATATACAAATTAAGCTAATACCATCGTGGTTTCAAAATAAAAAAGAACTAGTAACTGTGTTTCGCAACAGGTCAATTTCGACCCAACGAATATTAATCGGACATTTGGATCAAAGATATTCATATTTTTTATTTTTATGTTATACTCTTTATTTTCGAAACTAAAGTATGAAAATTTAAATGATCTAAACAGATAGTGAAATTTCCGTTTGAATTATTTCAAATATATTATACATATATAGTTACTTTCATTCTGTTATTGCTAATGACAATACATACTCTATTTTGTCTAAAAAGCTTGATATAAGTGATATCGCATTCATTTCCATTCTAGGTGGCCTTGATTCTAAATATGTAGTGTAATCCTCGGGATCTAAAAAAATATCAAAATCAGTTTTTTATTCCATTTGACATATAAGAAACAAATTTTCAAAGTTCCGTGTGCTGCTATAAATTCGGTAAAAGTCGTGAAGCTCTATAAATTATAACTTATATACATTTTTAGGAAGAACACCTTTTTATTACTTTAAAACTTGCCTCTTCACAATAAATTGAACACCTTATAAAAACCATAAAATCAAATATTTTAAAAACATTCAAACTTTAACACCTGATATTTATTCCTTTTACCATATAATTCAGAATATAGGCACTAACCAGAATCTGCATTAATGTTTATTTAAATAAAGTCGATACCACCTTTTTTGAAAACTTTTTGATCGTCATCGGCCTTATTATCTTCTACTTCTGCATGGAACTGTTAAATTAAAAGTACTAATATATAAACACACATAAATAATGATTGTATAAAGGTATTTATATATTGATCGATTTGAAATTACTTTCCATATCTAAACCATGGCCCTAGATGGCGAGGGTTTAAGCCACGAGTATGTTCTCCATCATATCACCCAGCGTGTAATGCTCATTGTCTCTTATCTTTCTTGAAGATAGATAAGAAACTGTGGACATTATACGCTGGTCAATAATTGTATTCAATATACTATATAAATACATTGTTTCATCATTCTGTCCATCTAAGATTATTTCCTCATTAAGCACAGACGAAGTCGTTAATATTAGTCTCCAAATTGTTCTACATACAATTCTTAAAGCCAAGCATAATACATGAAAGTTACAAATGTGTGATTGATTGTAATTTATATTTAATTTTTCTATATCATTTATTACCCAAAAGAATAAAAGTCTGTTTCAAGTATTCCTAACTATATAAGTATAGTACAAGAAATAGAAAATATTAAGATTATTAGGACCATAAAATACGTATACCAGTACTATTTCATATTTCATTATTTTTTTAATAAATTAAATAAAATTATTTTTAAAAGACAAAGCCTTTTTTTTATTATACAAAAACTTATACCAAAGTTATAGCAATGTTACCGCTAAAACGGAGCCGGTTCCTTCGAGTGCAGCAAATGCCTTTTCTAAGTCATCAGCTTCTACATTTGGAAACTCATCGACCCCACTGGGACATAAGAAACATTTAAAACCGACAACCCCGGCTTTCACTAAGTCTCGAAGATATTCCTGAAAATAACCAAGAAGCTTTTTGAGAAAGAAATTCAGAAAACAAGCAACGGGTTTCTAAAATTACTTATATATAACCTCCAATTCATGTCCTGAACTCGGAAAACAGTTTCGACACATGGAAATTCTCTTAAAAATTATTAAACCTTAACCTAATATAATCTTCAATGTTTTTAACTGACAACAATTCAACTTTTTTGATATTCCTGTATATATTTTAATAGAAATAAAAAACGGCTTACGATCATAACAAATAAAATAAAAAAAATAACAATTTTTTTGTCATCTCTTAAGCTTGTTCAGGAATTAGTATATAATTAAAAAAAAGTATACAACACGCAAAATTGACTAGATTTAGTCATATTAAAAGTCCCTTCATAAAATTTAAACTTATTATGTTTATAGTTTACGTTTTGATACTATTTACCAATATAATCTCTTAGAAGTTAATTATACCTGATTTCCGGCTATCACCCCACCCCAAAATGCAACATCAACGAACACGTTGCTATCAGCAGATGAAGCCTTTATTTTAAGGTTCTCTAGAGTCGTAGTAGGAGGGATAGAGTTCCTGTAAGTTAAATTTTAAATATTATTATGTAATAATTATTGTTTATGCTAATTTGTAGTCGCAACAATAGGCTCTAAGTAAATTATATCTTAAAACGTTTTCTGTGTATCATGAAAGAGAAATATATATATTACACTTATCAGAATCTCGTTACGGCTTTTAACAGAAACCAGTAAATAATATTGCAGGGATCGAGTTTAAAATAAACATAAGTTAAAAAATGTAGAAAGAATGCTATCGAAAAGGTTAATGTAACATTAAATAGTTGATATGTAAATGACTTTTTTGTGAAATGCTTGTTATTCTTTTCGTATCGTCGATATTATAAAGCAAAAGTATTTCCACACATTAATTGGCGGGTAGAAGACTGTCCAACGGGCTCGCAATTTCGTACAAAATGAAAACCGTGCTTTACTTAAGACTATTGTTTAAATATTCAGTTAAACATTACGGAAACGTTAAAACATATATATAAAATAAATAATGATGATCATAGGAAACAGAAAAGTGATTTTATACCAAGTTTCTTACAAAGGCATATCAACGATTGTAGTGATACCACCAGCGGCAGCCGCACTAGTGGCTGTTCGAAATCCTTCCCAGGCGGTTCGACCAGGTTCATTCACGTGGACATGTGAGTCTACTACTCCAGCCATCAACGCCAGTTCGCCACCATCCACCACCTATTGCAAAATTTACGATATAACGATATCAACAGCTTTTAATTTTTTTTTAAATTTTCTTTCGATGACTTCAAACAGTTTCCTAGTATAAGTAAGAAAATCATTTTATTTTAAATTAAATTTTTTCATTGACATTCATTAAGTGCAAACTTGGCATATAACAATGCTATCAAAGTCATACGTTCATTAGTAGCAACTGTAAGAAATATTACAAATTATTGGGGAAATACAAAGATTTATAAAAATCTAATTAATTGGACAATATTCCAAAGAAGGATACGGATATGAGTCAAAATATTCTCGCAATTCATATTTCGTTGCCTTTTTCCGCGTCCATTCAATGCATTACGAATGTCACAATGTAATTATTAAAATCTTTAGCAAAAGAACATAAAAAAAATTCTCAGTAAAACTTGTTAACAAAAATTTATATATAAAAGAGTCTCATTAGCTTCCTTTAGGATAAAATAAAACTGGTTAATAATCGATAATTTATTTTTCGGTACATGCTATTTTATATTGATTGATATCTTCGTTCCCGAGATGAACGAAAGTGCAATAGTCATTGTACAACGTCACTCTAGAGTACAGAGTTCAATACGAGTTAAAACTATATGATATCGTCGTGCTTTGTTACAAGGATTGATTTATCCTTTAACTTATGACAAATGTTAAGCACGAACCCTAATCACCAAAGTTTTTAAATTAACAATATTGTCGACATAGGATATTTGATAGGTTAAGAACTTTTGATTTTAGAGAGGATGACAAAGGTTAATAAATAGTTTTTGTATATAGTTCCTTTATGAATACTGCACTTTGTAATTATAATTCTTTGGCATAGCACTAGTACGCATGATGACCCGTCGACATAAGACTGCTATTGTTCAACGTAAAATTATTTATTTATAGTTACTAAATATACAGATGTTTGAACGGACACAGCGGACGAATGCCGGTACAAATGGATAAACGCTTTAATTTATACGATGAGGCCAACATACTCACTCAACTGAGACCGTCACGGAATTAGATCTTGTTCTTTAGGTAATTATTAATAGTAAATGAAAACAGATACTTTAAATCACTTGTAAGCGATTAGGATGAATCAATGATAATCTCTGTTATAACCAATAAATCAACTATGTACAAAGGTCAATTATTAATTATCCAGTAATAAATTAACATTTTACTTTGATATCTCCATCGCTCTCAGCGATAAGTGTTTTCGCCTGTTCCCTGGTGAGCAGTTGCTCTATGAGACCATTCTGGTTAACTAACACGCCGCCATTCGCCACACCCGTCTCTGTTACGACTCGTTTACTCAAAAATAACTGCCGACTTGTTGACGCCATTTCGCGCACACAACTATATCAACTGGTGTACTAGATACAACTACCAGCCTGATAACGATTTGCTCGTGTACTGGTATTGATCACGAACAACTACTTTAATGATTATCTTTAAATTTTAAACAAAACCTAATCAGTCCCATATTGCAGTTTCTAAACATTTTTATATTATTTTCAATGTATTTTTGTACATGCAATAATACTTGAAGTATTAAGTTTCGTCTATTAAATGTTTAAATATAACACTACTTAATATCTTATTGAATCTTCGGTTAGGAATTTATAGTAATTATTCACATTGCGAATACACTTAATTAAATAAATTACATGACTTAAATTTTTGCATTGGTTACTTTTTTATTCGCCGTTTTCGAATCAGTATATGAATTATAATGATGTCTGCAGACCTTTTATCAGTTTTATGCATTATTAAGCTCAACTAATTGCATTATTCTTATTTATAGAGTATTTCCAAAAATATTATAAAAACATATGGAAAACAGACAAGGTAGAAATGTAATAGATATTTCAATCCAAAATGCTGAAATAACAGAAACTATTATTAACAAAAAGTTTGCAAAAGCCACAAATGAGTAAATTGCTTTCCTGTATTGGTTATTTTTTTATTTTTAATGAAGTCAACTTATAATTACAACAACTAAGTATTCACTATTTCCAACAAAACGGGATCAAGAAAAAACCGACTGCAGTGTAAAAAGTAATGAAACCTAAAACATGGAAATAAAAGAATAAGTAAAAGTTTAGGGGTCGAATTATGAACTTCTAAAAAATATGTCCTCACCGTCTTAGTTATGCTATAAAATTTAATTAATAACTGTAACTAGGTAAACAAAACCTGTTTATGAAAGAAACAATTTTGAACATACAGAAAATGGATTACGGGACTGGAACATTATAAAATGTTTTAGTCTAATTTTGTATAAATCCTGATCATGAAAAAGTGTAGACTTGAAGTAGAAACTTAGTATATTATTAAAATAATGAAAAAATACTTCTGGTAATTCAGTACTACTACAGGCGAAACAGAAAAAAACTGATGTTCAATCGCATCTTATTATGCTATACATGTAGCAAACTGGCCTATAAAGTACATATGTTTAAAAATTCTGTCCCAATGAGAGTAATAAAATAGTATTTTGGAAGAAACTGTCCATTCTTGCTTTAAGCATGGGCCTGCCCCAAAGATCGGTGCCACTCTGATAGGTCCTGCGTTACCTGCATCCAGCAGATTCCCACAACCTTCGCCAGATCTTCGGTTCATCTTGTGGGGGGGGGGCTTTCCAACACCTTCGTAGTATTCGTTATTATTTCATAATAAATATTCAGTTACATTGACAACATTGTTTGTATCTGTAGCGCTTTGTAGCTTGTTAGTTTTCTCTGAGATTTATGTTAAAACTTTTCAAATTATGGTAATGTTCAAATTAAACTTTATGTTGATATATCAAGTATATTAATTCAATAAAAGTATAATAAAACTTTTTTCTTTCACAAAGCGCCTGTTACTTTAATGTTGTTAACATTTTGCATTAACGTTGAATAGGTTATACCATATTAATATCTACTACTAACAATTTAATATTTACCTATATTTATTACTTACTATCTAATATATATATTTTCTATAGTTTATGTTAGTTATTACCAAATTATTTAAACAAATGTATATAAGGTGAAATGACAAACATTATTAAGCATGTAAACTGCTTCAGTGTCGTATGAGATCATCCAAAGACCATTGGAACTACTAACAAGATACGTGTCGTGTGTCGATTTTTCTTTATTTTTTTCGTATCAAACTTTGGTAAGTACCCTGCCTTCTAGAACAACGCCATAGACAATATAACATTTTTGTAATACTCGTCATTAAAGGGTTACGTACAGGTATCCATTATTGTCTGATTTCAACAGCTTTGTATCAATTTTATAAAGTAGCAATACACAAATTTCATTAAAGAATTAATTATAACCAAAGTAGGCAAATACTAATTAGATAGTACCCTGAAGAGTAAATAAGACAAGTAGCGAAATGTTTTATATTACAGAATCAAATGATATTCTATTATTATACATGTCTCCAAGATTTACAAGGCCTTTGCTAGTTAAAACTATATTGTAACTTTATAGTAAGTATGATAGAAATTAAAAAATAATCAGTGAATAAGAAAATAATAAGAAGACTTCAATGCAAAAAATAATACATGGTTTTTCTTATGAACTTAAAAGTATTTTTTTTCCAGCCTTTAAATTAAACATTAAGTAATAGTTTTAAACATAATTTAATTAAATATCACTAGTTTTAAATTTACATTTCGAAATGAATATCCCTTAAAATTGACTGTTGAAACTGTTTTTACCATATCAAAGTAATTGAAATAAAGTTAACATAGTTGATGGGTTACGGTAATTTAGGTTGAATTTAAAGCTAAGATTTAAATATACGATTACCCTCTCACCATACATGTGGAATGGAAAGAAAAAATCCTAATCCTAAAAAAAATTGTAAAAGTGGTGACACTGTGCTTTTACTCTGTGTACAAGTTGACGAATCTGCTAATAAATGCCAACGTTTCACCTTGAACTTTGGATGAAGCACGCGGGATACTCCTGGTCGATACCCTCTGTACCACAAATAAACACTCTACACTGTATCACGTAAAGACCTAGACCGGTTCCCGATAAGATGTCCTCGTAGGGCCAAAGCATAGTTATTACCTTCAACTTGAACCAATTCCAATGAACTTGTTTTTTCCAATGTCCTTCACACAGGAAGTGGACTTTATAACAGCTTAAAGAAATTCCATCCATATTTTAAAATATCTGGAAAAGCGAAGTAGAAAAAGTAATTTATTTTATAAAATGATTAATAGTTTTACAAGGGGAATAATCCTTTGATAATTTTACTAACATTACTTTGCCCGAAAGCTTTAATTAAATTTTGATAACCCTTCTGCAACCAAAATACGTTTTTTTTGCAGTTTCTTAGCCTGTGTAAAAATACAGTATTTATTTTATTGCTCCTAATGGACTTTTTTTGGTTACCGACAGCAAAATGGCACTGGAGATCATTTGTTTCTTTATTATATACGATCTAAATATCTATACACAGAAAAGCCCTATTTTAATGATTTGTTTTCTTTGAGAATTCTAAATAAACTAATTCAATTCTTTGTGTACAAAAATTGAAGATGATTAAGAGATCGATTTTGAATATTTTAATTACTGATTTTTTATTTTCTTTCTGTGTGTAATTTCATTCTATTCATCGTCTTTTCACTTTTTTGGGGAATAGCATTATTTTACTCAAAACATTCGCTTTAATTATTAACGTTTCATTAACATTCCGATTGAATGAATACAAAAAATAAACTACTTAAAAACTTTGTATTACGGTCGTATGGTGCAGTACTTTTTAAATAATTAAGTGTTTTTAGTGTCGTCTACTTACTACTTGTTACAATGAAAAGAAAAGGTAAATCGTGAGTGAACTTGTTTGTTGGGTTACTAAAAAATAAATACTGACAATGTGTAAAATTTTTATTATATGTGTTTCGATAACCGAGTAAAATTTACATGGTTTAAATTTTTGGAAGAATCTAATGTATGTCTATCAATGAAACTTGAATGCCGATATAAATGTTCACATATCTAAAACTTTTTCTCCTATACTTTTTACGCTATGTATCACAGCGTTAAAAATCGAAAATAATACAAATAAAGTATTAACAAAAAATTATGTACTTTTTAAAAATGTAATCTAATCTATACAAAACATCCTTTTGTTATTTATATCCTTTTCAAGGTTTATTGGAAAATATTTCTTTAACAAAGGACCCGCTTATATTCTTTTGTTACATATAACATATCAATAAATAAATATCTCCTATTTTACCTTAAAATAAAACACCAATTAATTAGTTCACACATAACTAACTTCATGGATTATCTGTTTAAATAATTAGTCACTGCTTATCTTTCGATTAAATATTTTAAATACGGGTCTTGAACTTTTTAGTGTCTGAACAGATTACTTGAGGAACACGATTTATTCCAACGTATTTGCATGTTTTGCTTCAATGTACACGCAAACTATACATAGCTATACTATACATAACTATACTATGTATTATAGTGTCTTTACAAATAATATTTGATTACAATAAACGGAAAAAAATCAATTTAATTTTTTTTCTTCTTTGTTTTATGAATTTAGAGACCTTTGTTATTCCTAAAGCTCGAAACTATTTAATGATTTAATTGTTGCTAAGTGGTCTCAGAACAAAGTAATATTATCTATTACTTTCTATGTTTTCTAGATGAAAAAGTATTTAATAAGTCAATCATTAGAATTCTCTAATTTTAAACTGCTTTGAAGGCTTTATTGAACCTTTTTGTGAACATGACTGTCTAGTAGAAACTTAGGTTTGATTGTAGTAACAAATGTTGGTACCTAACATAACATTATTCCGGGTTACTGTAAAACGGCTACATTAAAAAATGCTATTTATGAGCATTACCTAGATTTAATTAGCTATGCATATTTCCCTGAGACATCTGCGACAGTGGCTGATGAGGCGGGACGTCGAGGAGAGGTGGTGCTGGCGGTGTCGTTGGACATTGCCAACGCATTCAACAGCCTCCCTCACTGTGTGTTACAGGCGGCACTCAAATTCTTCCGGGTGCCCCTGTATCTGAGGAGGCTGTTGAGTGCCTACTTCTCCCAGAGAGGGGTGGCATTCGAGCACCGGAGGGGGTCCTTAGAGTGGAGGAGAGTGGAGCGCGGTGTCCCACAGGGATCGGTGTTGGAGCCGATTCTGTGGGACATCGGCTACGACTGAGTCCCGCGAGGTCGCCTTCTCCCCGGGATGGGTGTTATCTGCTATGCGGATGACACCCTAGTTTATTCCCGGGGAAAAGACTACAAGGAGGCGGCGCGGCTGGCGGAGGTCGGAGTGGGCGTCGTAGTCAGCCGCATCGAGAGGTAAGGGCTTTGGGGTCAAGCTTGAAAAAACCGAAGCCTTCCTCTTCCGATGGACCTTCGGATCCCACTTCGCGCAGTTGGGGCCGGAGGTCACAAGGACGGCATCCGCGCTGGAAAGACTCCTCCCGAACCTCGGAGGCGCGGCGGCCCAGTGCGGCGTGCCTGTACTCCAGGGTCTGTCGGAGTATGGCCACGTACGGGGCCCCTATCGGGGGGGGGTAGCCAGACCAGCGGCAATAAGGCCCGGTTGCGTCAAGCGCAGCTGGTCGCCGCGGTCAGGGTCATTCGGGGGTACCGTACGGTCCCGTGGGCGGTAGTTACCGCGCTAGCCGGCGATCCGCCATGGGAGCTCGTGGCGGAGGTTCTCGCCGAGGTGTCCACCTATGTCAGGGATAAGAAGGCCAGCAGAGAGAACCCTACGCCAAAGGACATCCGGCGAATCCGTTGGCTAGGAGAGGCGGCGCTTTGCCGGAGGAGGGAGGAGGACCTGGCGCATCACCCGTACGGTTTCCGTGCTCTGCGTCCGGTCTTGGAGGCGTGGATGCGCCGGGAGCGCAAACCTCTCACCTTCCGTCTGACAAAAGTGCTGACCGGGCACGGTTGCTTCGGTAAGTACCTGTGCCAGATAGCCCACCGAGAGGCCGATGAGCGGTGCCACGATTGTGGAGCTGCGGAGGACTCGGCCCAGCATACCCTCGACGAGTGCCCGAGATGGGCCGTGCAGCATCACGATCTGGCATCTGCTATCGGTGGAGTGGACCTGTCGCTCCCGAGCCTTTTTCGCGCGATGGTCGCAAGCGACAGGTCCTGGACGGCAGTGGCCTCCTTCTGCGAGATAGTCATGTCCCAGAAAGAGGTCGACGAGCGGGCCAGGGAGGATAGCCCAGGGGCTTCCTTCCTCCGCAGGCGTGCAAATACAAATTTCTTTTCATGATGATGAAAAAATTCTCACATTGATATACGGACAGAAAATCCAATAACCTATCATTGATAAATAATCATGACTTTTTCATATTTATTCAAACTTTTTCTTCGAATTTCTTGATCCTTTGTCTCATTGCATTAGATAAGAAAGTATCCCCTGTCGTAAAAATAAATTGAACTATGTAGTGCCAAATACATTTACGTATGTAAATGTTGCTAGCTATATTAAGATAGTTCTTATCAATTGGAAAACAAAGAAGCAAAGAGATATATACCTTGTTTATCTTGATGAACGAAAACAAAAAAATATATTATTTAAAAAGTATTTACTTCATAAGATCATATTAATTTCATACGAAATATTTCTATGCGCTCCATTGACTTATAATTGTTCTATGGAAAATTATTGTATAAAACATACATCAATCAGGCGATCTTAGTGACACTTGAGAAGGTTAGCGGTTTTCAGAGAAAAAATATACCGAGCTAGTACAGAATTGTTTTCGTTAAATTGACCAATAAAACAGGTTTTGCCTGGATAGCAAAATTAAAATTCCGTGAATACTAGTGCCGATAATTACACATTGTATTTGTTTAAGCCCGATTCTGCGCTTTTAAACATTCTGGATTTCTCTTAATTGATACAGGAGAATAAATGTTATACTCATTAGTACCAAAAATCTAGTCTATAAACTGCTCCATAATAATATTTGCACACTGTTACTCACGTAAATATGTAGAAATGAAAATATTTTGAGAAAAACATGTTTCCAGATGAGTTTGGTTTATTCAGTTTTTTGGACAACAAATCACACAAGTCACACTCGCCTTAATATAAATACCTTTCATTATATTAATACAACATGTTTAGAAACAACTATGACTTCACCATACGTAAACACAGTTTTTTAACAAATCTTGCTTTGAAATAATATCAAAATACTAAAAGCTTGGAGGAAAACCGAAAATGATAAACATCATTCTTCGAAAAGCTCTAACTTTTGACAATTCATAACCTATATATTAAATTTAAAATAACAAAAGCAACCGGTAATATACAACATATATTATAACCTGAAGCTAATACAAAATCTAAACTATGGTTTTTTATTTTATTTTTATTAGAATCGCTTTCATTTTAACTGAAGTCTCCGTGAACTTGTACCTTAATACCCAACGTCTTCCCTGTCCTAAATTATATTACTTACAAAATTTAGGAACATGTGTTCATCATCTTTGCAACTATTAGAGATGTCGTAGAGGCAGGTTCAGCGGAGGCTAATTCTAGCACATGTTAAGTTCTAAAACAAGGGCAATGCCAATTTCAGGGTCCACTTAGCCGGTGTACAGTTAGTCAGCAACAGGGACGATGAAGTTGTGAACAATGCGTGTGACATTGCCGGTAAGAAAGGAAAGAACGCTCCACGCATAGTAATGACAGGCAGCTCGTGCCGTCTGCTTACTGCGTATACGAGTGCACATACTGTGAAAGAATGCTCCACATCAGTCCAATGAAACGTCAAAGTAACTGAGTAACAGTTATTCGCCACAATATGTGTGCTCCAGTTGTATTTTGGGCTCGAAGATAATAGAACAGCGAACAAAAATTTTTTGAATTTTATTTTTGTGCTTGTTTAAGTGTATTTTTTAACGAAGTAAGTACCCAGTGTTTAATAATGCACTTAATACATTATAAACACAAATTAATTACAATAACATATAATACTTATTCCAAAAACCTGTTTAATTTTTTTGCATCCAGAACCGCTGAATCGATTTTGACAAAACATTCAATAACTGGTAACTAAACGTATAAAGATACGAGACAAAATTGTATTAATGTAAATAATAATGAGAACTTGGACCAACTAAATAACATAAAAAAGGCTAGGTATAAAGACACATTCCAAAAAAATATGTAATTAAACCAAATTACTGAGCGCAAATTATGTTACGAAAAACATATACAAAATATGCCACCAAAAACAAAATCAGTAAAAATTGTTTCCTCCATTTCAGTTTTTTTCATTTAAAATTGTCATATATGAAACTTGTATAATGAGTAATTGTGGCGACAGAATAAATACAATGAACAAAAATAAAATCAAACGGTATTTAAAAAGTGATAATTTTTCATTATATTTTACTTAAGAACAAATTCCTTCCAAGAAAAGGAGAACAATCAAAATGTCTGTAAAAGGTTAACTTTATTTTTACTTCTTAGATAATCTTAGTTAACTAATATACACGCTCAAAATACATTTTAATTTCTTTTAAAAAATTACGCTTACAAAACTAATTTAATAACAAATATTTTTGAAACATTTAAATAACAAAACTTAAAACTGAGACGCACCCACACCTTATTTGTAGTGATCACATTTAATAAAACGTTGCTCTGCCAGCATTAGGAATAATAAGTTAAATTTCGAACATAATAAGTCATTGTTTTTATACATATCGTACATTTATAATTTCTATACTTATTTATAAACTTTGCTGGAATGTGTATGACTTATTTGTTGTTAATTATTTTTTACACTTTTAATTCAATGTTTATTATTTATTTACCCAAAATTAAAGTTACAAAAGTTACACGAAAATTATTAACTGAAATTACCTCTATATCATTTTTATTTGTTACATCTACTCATGAAAACAATTAAATACATACATTAAATTTATACCTAATACAATTCTTTTAAATTCGGCTAATATATCTTATTACAAAAACAAATATAAATATTGTATTTACAACGTCTCTATCAAAGTACCGTTAGCTAAGTCAAAAGAAAAACTTTTTATTAAGAAAGAGATAAACATTATTGAACTCACTGCAATTGTTTTTAAAATATTTATTAAGCATTTTTAATTAAGCTTCTTTAAATAAAAAATGAAATTTATCATAATGAGTTGAAGTGAAAAATGTTTACTTAAACCCGAGCCGCCAAATCAAAGGTCTTTCATCAAAGTTTATTTATCATTATTAAAAAAAATGTAATAAAATACTATTGCCAACATAAAGATATTAAAGTAATTTTGAATAAATGCACAAATTATTAGGTAGATTAATATAAAAACCCTGTCCTCCTGACTGATAAATTCTGACCCGTATTAGTAGAAAAACGCAAAAACAAAAAATATATGAACATATATATAATCCCATCCATATTCCCACCACTTATACAGTTTAAGTAAATAGATGTTTTATTTCCTTTAACTGTGTATTATTTAAACAATAATATTTTTTTATTTACTCTTTGATATCTACTACTGAAAATGGTGTGCTGGTCACTAGCAAAGTTGACCTTTCTCTGAAATTATTCCCTTCTAGTCGTTTTTCAGAATTTGTCGAAGGTAAAGTGGCGGTAGGAATATTCCCACAAACGTTAGTCGTTATACCTGTGTTTACTCTTTCATATCATTTTTTTTTAAAAAATTAACATACCAATGATAGTAATTTTTTAAAAACGTATAATACTGCCTATATTTGACGAGACACAGTTATATGCTAACAAAACTGTATTTAGTGGTGAAGCAATGTAATTATTAGACTTACAAGAATTATCAACATATGACTCAACATGGAACTATATGCTACCTTTTATCGCAAATACAAAACTTTCTTTTAACTGTTCCCGTCACCTTAAATAATAAACTAAATCATTTAATATTAAACTTTATATAAAATTTAATGTTAATATTTTACAACTGTGTTATTTGTATCTCTTCTTTCAGACTAACAAGGCATTTAAAAAGTATATTTGAAAACAAGGGTTGTTTGGTATTTATTATATTAACACCCGTACAACTAGACACCTTTATTTTTTTATTGATATTCAAATAACACCTGGCTTTTTAAAATAGGACATGGTTTTCTATCCTAGTATTAGGTAAAACTAAAATGTCTTATATTTATTATTATTTGCAAAACTTTTTCAATACGCTTAAATTAACTACACTACAATATTACTTAAGTGCAAAGGTTTGTCCTGAACGGGAATTGAAACTGTGATTTTCGGTAATACTTGCACTTAATCTTTGTGTTAATCTTTTCAATTTTGTTCATGACATTAAATATATATTAGTTATTTGAAAAAAAATATCTCATCAAGATGGCTTATTAGTAACATATTAAACATATAATCATATTTTAATCAAAATCCTCTTTCTTGACATCTAAAGGGACACAATTAAAATGAACGAATACAAAAAATGCATTTGACGACGAATATTGATAAAAGAAGCAAAGATAAAATTTGGCTTTGTATGTGAGTGTAGACCTGTCCCCGAATTCCGGTAATATATATTACATATCTGTAGGAGATGCGGGGCTCGATGACACCGAGGTATTAACATCAGGAGTCGCGCAAGCCTCCCGCTCAGTCGCACTCGAAACGCGACAGTCGCAGGCGCAGGCCGGTGTCCCTTACCAACACTGGCGGTTTACGATAATTATTACTACTTTACTATAGGTAATAAAAATAATTTATGTAATTTTTTTAATTTAAGTACACCATTGTTATTTTTTTAAATTTCATGCACTCTTATTGTTTTTAAATAATTACGCTCATATTTTTTTTTTAATTTTAATTACAGATAATACATAAATTTAAAGGTACGTGTGTAGCTGAATTATTCCCCGTAATGGGGCCAAATCTGATTTTGCAGGTGAGCTTTGATTTATATTTTAAATATATTAAATTGTTTTCAATGAATAATATACAGCCATATTCAATTATTTGAATATAGTTAATACAAATTTTCAATTATTTTCAAGTGATTAAAACAAATTGATTACACTTATTTATTTAAGAACTAACTTAACTTCACCATTGTTGATAAAGTTTTGTTTTGCATATTTATTTTGATAATAGTCTTGTTCTTAAATCAAAAGATAGATCTTTTAACTAAGTCTTTAAAAAAGTATACAGATAATTAGCGAATCTATTCTACGGAGAACTATTATCAGTTATTTAATACTAAGAATGGTAAAATACTATATTGATACTAAGAATGGTCTTGACTTTTGACTAATGCTTTTGGTTTGACGTTATCCCAAAACTCGTGTAAAAATTTTTCGATAATGATATTACCTACAAATTAAAAATATATGTATTAGAAAATGGTTCATTTAACAAACTTCGATTAAATTTTTTTCCTATAAATTACTTCCAGAACAATAATTCTTTCATGAATTATTATTTACTGTGCCTTGGCTCATTTCATATGCATAACATTTGGGGTGCATTAAAGTCGAACAAGGAAATCCATTCGAAATTTTGGGCCAGTGGGTCTCTTTGTGTCGGTTTTACAATGCATCTGATATTTGACGATCGCTTATTTACCAAATGCCAATAAAAATGCCAAATTACTTTTATTTATAACTAAGCAAAATTAATAATTTTTATAGCGGTTTTAAAGATCAATTTGATTTTTATTGTCTTAGTATGCATTTTATGTTCATGTGTTTTTATGAAGTGTCGTAAATATTTACCATCATTTTTTACAAGATACCATATAATCAGAAAAATTTATAGATTGATCTTTCCCAAAATAAAGTTGATAACCTAAGCAAACCATTAGAGATTTATTTTGCCTTCTTATTAGCTTTACCTGGAAGTTGTGTTAAAACAAACATGAAGTACGTCGAGAGGTATAGTAAAATGCAACACACGCACGGGAGAAGGACATTCGGAACATCGTTCCCCGGCCTTACTGCGTATAAATTAACAATGTCATATAGAACATAGCCTGTTTTTTTTTCGTTTTCATTCCTCTAAAATTAAATATATTGACTAACCTGTTTTGCACTTTGCTAAGGCAAATGGAGGTTTTGCTTTTTTGTTTTGTCAAATATTAAACTGAAATATGGTCGTGAGATTTAACAGATGTTACAAATTTGTCATATTTAAATACTACTCGAAAATAGAAAAACACTTAAAGATGTATAATTACAAAGACATTTAAAAAAAATAATTATAGTTATAATGACCTTACCGGTTTATTTAAGATATGAGCGAAATATTATTTACTTATATAGACATATATTTATATACATATCTATGTCTTCATAAACATATATATACATCTATACATATTTATTGATAAATGTTTAGACATACAGAAGCGGGTATATACATACACAGATAGGGCTCCAAACGACGACCCCCGGCGGGTACCTGTACCTGGTGGCTCTGACGCTTGTATGCAAATTGTGCTGTTTTCCGAACTACAAGTCAATGTACTACCCGACCATTTAAAACTAATTTATTAGATCAACTCCGGGCAAACGTTTAATCAGTAATACCAAAAAAAGTATTTCGCGCCATTAAAATATAAAGATAAACTAGTTCCAGCTTAATTAAAACGCAAAATGTATAATAGCAGATAATCGTTTAGTTTGATGGACTAACTGTAAAAGTAATTCCGAAATATTAATTAATAAAATTATTTGATTGAATTCAAGATATATTATTTTAATGGTAAAGAAAATACATTATAAAGACAAAAAGATTTTAACTAATCTATTTTCGGATTTTAGATTTTGTGTCAGTATTTAAATTTTAGAACTACGAATACTAGTTGTACTATTCAAACACTTTTCCAACATGCCAATAGAATATAAATACAATACTATCGCCAAGTATTCAATTGTATTACTCTTATAAATCACAGCAAATAATTCTTAATAACAAGTATTGAGAAAATGTTAATGATAATAGATATTATGAAAAACTTAAATGAACAGACTTAATAAACGGTAAATTCGATTGATATTTTGCATTATTCTTATGTCACTGACCACCAAAACAGTGGAATCCGTGGTCGTTGACATATTTGATATACGTAGAAATTGAAATAAATTTTCCTGAACTTGTCTAAAGTGTTGGTTTTGGTGTTGATTTTGTCAGGTTATGTAAATTATGCAAAGAATTAGTGTTGTGCTATACTTGATCGGTAGGTCAGCGACCGCTGCCACCTACGCTCTGTGATTCAAACTCTGTATACTTATACAAGCCTCCATGACATTCTTTTCTACCTGTCTATCCTAAAGCTAACGACTGTCGTCATATGTCAATTGTCACCCAATGCCCGTACACAAACACTAAATGCTAAAAATAAGGAAAACCATTATCTTTGCTTTACGGTCAATAAATACTCAAAAGCGTCCAAAAAAGATAATTACGTATTACTAGTAATTTTAACAAGTACGTTGTTGCTTCGTATATTATATGTTTGTTAACTTACAGCAAAAAAGTCTATGATGTTTTTGTAACACGTATAACGGTCTCATAACACAAGTTTAATTTAAGCGTTGTGTTAAATACTTACTCATACTGTTGACAAAAGACTACAAAGCTTTTTTGTTCGGGGTCAGTAATCTCCGAATCATTATTGAATAAAATGTATAAATATTATTTTAAAACTCGCTTGGCCGTTATAATTAACAACGAAAATATTCCCAAGCCAGTTTTACAAGGTTAAAACGAAAAAACCATATGATATTATATGAACTTTTTCACAATATTCTCAGGGTGCGCTAGCTCTGCTGCTGATCACGGGATCTGGAACATCACCTCGATTAGAAGATGAATCTTTTATGCGTAGTGCAGTGGAGACAATACCAAAACATGATCCTATTCCGCAACCGATACGTGCTTCTGTTGAAAGTGTTCCTCTCAGGTAAATTTTCCTTTTAAAACTTTTTTAGATATAATGTTTTTCAGTTTAAATTAAAAAAACTTTTTTTTATTTTAAATTATTCTCATAAAATTCACAAGCGATACTTTGTTGTGGAATTGGAGGTTAAAGATCGTGGAGGTTCATTTGATCTAAAATATACTTACAAACCCAACATCGATATTCACCAGAAACATCATGTCCGTGACACGAAAATATTGTTTAAATCAATAATAATGACAATGAAATTTCCACTCTCTATATCACTGTATGTTAACCGTGGCTGAAATCGGAACTCGAGTCCGCCAATCTTCCTATTATAATGTAAATAATGGTTGGAAGTAATTAATTTAACCGACCAAAATTTCCTGAAATGTAATATAATTTTGCAACCAATACAGAGGAAGCCAGGAGATTTATAGCATAGGTCTACTTAATTTGAGCTCCTGGCCCTTGTAGATATAGAAGATGTGTATATAAAATACGTCCAAACAGCGGATTACATCCAGAACCCTAAGGACTCCGTCGTAAGGCGCAGACCTCGGAACGCGCTTCCCGCTCCCGACACTGATGATCCAAATCGGGGTCGGCCCGTTGCACTGAACTCCTCCACTGTCGCAGTCAACACGGTAGCCGCCGCCGGCTCCTCTCACACCCGATTCGTCACTTTCC